>OMNV01005878.1:3353-20986 GCA_900303265.1 Brotula barbata | reverse complement strand
AGCGAGTCATTCCTCTTGGGTGCGGAGCTGCGCAGCTGTTGAAGTGGATCCGTGTCGTCCCTGATCAGTTTCAACCCTCTGCCGAGGAGGAGAAGTTTTCATCCTGTCATCCTTTGTCTGTCTGTTGGCAGGAGTGCTGAAAAAGTTTCCTGACATTTGGTGGGCAGCGAGACGTGCTCTTATCTGATCGGACACACCTGGTGAGACGTGGTTTTGATGTACTTGTTTGTTTGTGCGCCCCACCTGACGTGATGAAGCGATAATGAGCTCAGGTTTCCTCGTGGGTTGTGACTTGGATCTTGTCAGACCGTAGTTGCCTTTGCCTTCACTGATAAATAAACTAAAATATGGCACAATCAAAAAGTATTTGTGCTGAAAACCGTTGTTTGGACATAACGGTGAAAGTTGACCTCGCCGCCTCCAAAGCCGTTTATATTTTGTGCTCTTGGTTGACAGATAACATTTCTGCTCTGCTGCTTTACCATGAATGTAAACCAGCCCTCGCTCTTTGTAAAAATCACCAAGTCATGTGGTCTGGTCAGGTTTGTGCATGGTGTCGCCCCCTCCTCTCAACCTAGAGATGAAACAACAAACGTTGCACCTTCAGTAACAACTGATTTCCGATCTTTCTCCTTGACTTCTCTCTCCTCTCCCCATAAAATCGCCCTCCAATGAGCGTTAAAATCTTTTCGGTGATCTCTGAAGTGGCTGTTTCTGTTTTGTTTCTTCATCATTGTCGTGTTTCCGTTCCACATTCTTTAATTCTTCAACTTGTAGTTATTCAAAGCGCCGATGAACGTCATCCGACTCGAGACGTCACCACGGGTTCACCAACCAAACATCGTTCAGCGGTTGCGTTGTGTATTCCTGCACTGATTCGTGCGACGGTTAAGTGCGGGTCACAGCCGCTCCGCCGCACTTCCTGTACAGTATCTGTAACACAATCCACGAGGCCTAATGAATGATTCACTCGGGGCTAATGTACTGTATACGGCGGCCTGGCGCTCATGTATAATACACGCCCAACCTGGAGACTTGTACAGTTTAGACATATATAATTTAGCAGTTTTGACACGCACAAACACACCGGGCGAGCCGACGTAAAGGAGCGAAGCCGAGCGACCGCACTTAAAGAAACAAACGGCAAACTCACACACGTGGAGCAAACGCAAATTTCCTTAAAAGCACCGGTGATTGACAGGCTGTTGCAGGTGACAGTTCGCTTTTCACCGTTTGATAAATCGATGCCCCTTATTGATGTAATGGTGAAAATGCTACATGTAAACACACACACACACAGAGACGTCTACCCTGGCTGCTTTTAGTGTGAGGGTCTAAAGGTGCTTTTATCCCGTAAATTCAGTGGACAGACGGAGACGTACGCAGAGCGATGAGGTGAGGGTCATCGCTCGGCGCCTATCAATCATTGGTATCGACTGACAACAAAAAAGGACGGCGAGGAACAGGAAGGGGGATTAAGACAAAGGAGGAGGAAGAACGTGGGAAGGACAAAGGCTGCTGACGATGTTCCCCTCTGTTCTAACGCTCTGATCCTCCGTGCTGCAGATTAGCTGATGTCACTTCCTGCTGTGTTTGTATACTGGATGATGTCAGATTAGAATTCATCAGACCGCTCACGTTAAAGTGATGATCCTTAACGCTAGTCAGGGATGATAAGAGAAGAATTGTCGTGTGTGTCGCAGGGAGGTGATGTCACTCATGGTTTCCAAACAAACCAACGTTGGTGTCAGGTCAGACACCATTTAAGAAAACTCCTACATGGAGACGTGTGAGTTAATGAAATCGTTGTGATAAGTTGATGTTAGGCAGATTTCTTTTTTTCTATTTTTTTTTTTTTTACAATAATTGGCTGTAATGCTCCACCTCACTTTGAGCTTTAATAAAAAACTGATGACTTTAATTAATCGGAGACAAATTCCATCCAAGCCTAAAGAATCTTTACTGTATGTTGTGCATGGAGGTTGAAGGGTTTCATGAGGGACAGAGGTCCAAAATCTCTTTGATGCGGACAGGATGCAGCTTTATTTGAAGCTGCTTTCACATTTCTGTTTATTTGGTGTGCCGGACCGGAGACCTTTTGGTCCACGAGCTGTGGCTGCTCGTGTCCTCCGACGGACAGCTGGCGTTGGCAGTGACATTCTTATTCCGCTAAATCTGACATTCAGTGCTCATTTTGTTTGTTGTTGTTGAACCCAAAGTGTTGATGCCTGTGGAAGTGAGACAAACCCACGTGAAGACGGATACAAATATCAATGACACAGCGAGCATACGTGCCAGCTGATGTCATTAAACTCGGGCTCGAAGCTACAGAGGCACAATTTTGATAAAGGATTATCGGCTTAATCCGTGTAAAACTCCTTGTAAAAGATTAAAGATTATCTGCTCTGTGCACACACACGTCGACAGTGTAACCTGTCAGAGAGATGAAAACGGAGGAAGTTTTCATCCCCTCCTCCTCCTCCCCCTCCTCCAGTACTCCACATTGGCACAAATGGTGGTTTAGCTCTTCATATAGTACGATGGACAATAATCGATAGTCTTAAAACAACGTTGGACTGATCTCCTCTCCTTGGTAGAGATGACCAAACGTCTTCAGACTGAAACCAAACCACTCCGATGGCTCCGGTCAAAGATTCTGCCTTGTTGTTCCAGGGAGAACGTCCAGTCCAGCAGCTGTCCTCGGGGTCGCCGGGGTGGCTGAGGACGACGTTTGAAAGTCATTAGCGTGGTCGTCCTCATTAAGGTTGATTAGCTCCTGCTCTGACTCGTACAGGCAGAAGTCCAGACAGAACAACGTGTTCCCTTTTGTCTTAAACTAATATTCTGATTATTATTCTGATAATGAAGCTCATCAAACCTTCAGCAGCGATGGAAGAATGCGTTGGTAGTTTAAGATGTCCGATGATGTCTGCTCTCCCTTCACGCGTGTTGGCTGCTTCTTCTTTTATTCTCTTCGTATCCAGCCTCCTCCTGTCAGCTTATCAATCAACGTCCACGCCCGTGGTCCCATCCACTGTGTGTCTGAAGGCTCGTCTCTCCGTGGGATGGATTTTGTATTTCGCTGCTTTACGGCTGCTGTTGCTCCTCTTTAGTCTTCGTCCTCAGGGCTTCAGATGTTCTTCCTGTTGACGTGTGGAGGACTAACCTGCACGGTGAACCCGCGTCCCCTAAACAAAGGTGCTGAACCGTCGCTGCGGACACCCCTGACTGTAATCCTGGACCGAGCTGAAAAGATTCTAACGCCTCGCTCTTCATCACCTAAATTTGGCTGCAGATTGTGGGAAAAGTGATCTGTGCGAAAGCAACTCTGAGCCAGAAATCCACACGATTGGATTCCAGATTGAGAACCTGCCAAAGTTTCCCAGAAGTGCTGCTGTAATGTGTGTGTTTGACGGGGAGCGCTAGCGTTGGACGGGCCGTGTCCTTGAATCGGGTCTGTCAGCAGCCCCTCGCTGAAAGTGGCCTCCAGTGTCTGAAATGTCGGAGCTCATTCTCGTCTCTCCCTGGTGGCTCTTTTATGCGGAGAAGATGGACGCAGCTCGTAAATGTAATGGTTTTATGAATATTAATGAGCTTAAGTTGGCCTTTGATGGTTTTGTTGTTATTGTCATATACATTATGAATGAAGATGATCCGACTTTCTCGTTGGTTTGAGGCTAAAAATAAAGTGCAGCGTAGCTTAGATTTCTTTCCAGATGTCCGTGTGATTCTGAGCCCCTGGTGCTCCTCTGTTTCTTTTAGCCCTTTGATCACTCACTCCTCCATCACTATTTCTTCCGGCTGCACGATACTGGAACGTTAAGATTTTCCTCTTAATCCTGACGTCTTTATGATAATGTAAGCATAATCAACGTTTAATCAACATCACCGTGATTATTATGCAGCAGACACGCTTGCCCATGTTTTCCGGATTTAAAATGACATTTTTGTGCGTCGCGTGAGCGTGAGCGTGAGCGTGAGCGTGCGACACAAACTTTCATCGTCTGCGTCTGACGTACTTGGACCAGGAGAGCCGAGCAGAAAGATAACGCCGAAAACGCCAACGTAATCTGTCGCCCGAGCTAAATCTGTGTGGAAGCTGATGGGAAAAATCATGACTGATGTCTTTATAGCAGACACACTCACACACACACACACACACATGTTGAATGCCACATAGCTGATGTCTTCATAAGTCTTCTGTCTTCTGTGCCAAGTCGGCTCCAGAGAGGAGCAGAGATGAATGTAAATCCATGCCTATAGATTACCCATTCTCCTCACACACAAAAAAACTAACACAATCTCCCGTTCGCCCTCTTTGTGCTTCTTCCCTTCATATGGATTTCAGCAGTCAAATCGTATTATGTCAGCACGCCGGCCGCCCGCTCTGCCGCGTACCTGTCTCTCCACGCGTCTCGCTCCGTCTTCCCGTGTTTCCTCCTGCGTAGCCCAAACCCGTCTTTCTCCGCCGTCAGGAGTTGAAGTTACTGCGAAGGTCGTGCATAATTTAAAGCCCTAGAATGAGATCCGCTCCTGGAGATGATCCGCTCCTCTGGCTCTGGTGTTATGAACGTTATAGTCCTCAGCCACCGGAGCTCCTGTGTATTATGATAATGTGGTGGTGGAGGACCGTGGCTTTGATTTGTCTCACGTCTTCACCGTGTTTACAGTCCGTCACCGTGGTGTCGTTTATTGTAAATGATTGATTGACAGTCAGCTAAGACAGTTCTCGTCCTCGGCTTTCTTCTCCTGTCAGTACCTGTGCAACCTATTGGTCCAGTTTGTGTTGTATTTATTATTTTTATTGTTGTTATTAGTAGTAGCTCTGTTATTGTCATTGTTATCTTGTCTCCTTCCATCCGTTATCTGAACCTCTTACCCAGGTCCTGGTCCTGGTGCGGCGTAGTGTTGGCCCTGGACCGGTGACCTGTCCATTATTTTTATTATCTCCTGTGCTTTCTGGAACATTTTTTACACGATGTTGTAGTCGTGAAAACACGGTAAATATGTGGTACGCAGTAACAACACCGTGGAAAGGACACGGCCTGAGGGAAGATGGAAAATAATTCCCATCTGCAGGTGCACGGCGGATTTCACGGTTTTGCGACCTAACCGGAAATCCCATTATCCAAGGTTTGCTGCAGACTGGCCCCGATGTAAACGCTCCCAGTCACTAATAGATCCATCACATGACAGACGGATACAAATTCATTTCCACAGATTATCCATTCTTCTGTCACAGCATCCTTTCATTCCAGCCAAACGCTCATCGTCAAATCCTTTATCCAAGAGGAAGAGGAGGAGGAGGAGGAGGACGGGGAGGCAGAGTGGGAGCCAGTTTACATTCAGATGATCCAGAACACACACTCAGTATTCACGCAGGTCTTCAGCAGACACAGACACCTTCTCTTAGTGTCACCTGGATAAGTCCTCTCTGTCACGGCTGAGACAGACGATTCACAGGACGGGACCACAAATCTCATCCTCTTTATCTATTCTACGATTCATGACACAGCTTCAGGGAGGACCATCCCGACATTCAGGTTCAGCCCCGTGCCTGAACCGAAGCTCGTACGCAAAACAAGTTCAGGTCGGGATGTCGTCCGGCTCCCGTCCGATTGTCCAGACACTGTCTTTGAGCCTGGACGTCTCTTACGTGGTGTTTTTCAGATTGCTACTTTCCGGCGCTGTGTCGTCGTCGTCTTCCTCTCTAAAGCGTCGTGACTGGACTGCCGCGGCCAGGCGGCGCCGTTGTTTAGCCGTGCGTGCAGCACAAACTGCAAAGACAACAGCTCCAGTTTATTTAGCGTGATATTGCATTGCAAAATAAGCACCTCTCTCCCTGGAGCGACGCGCCGACGATAGCACTTGATGTTGAATCAAATTAAAGGCCCTGGGCTGCTCCCATATATCATTGTCAAATTAATTTTAATGGCATGTTAGCGTAGCAGGCGTGTGATTATCTGTATGTGACATTCACTTAATAAACACTGTCTGTTTGTGACACTCTCTCCCTCTCTCTCTCCCTCCCTCCCTCTCTCCCTCCCTCTCTCTCCGTTCTATTCGTTTTATTTGCCCTATTATTCTTACTCCGTCTCGTCTGTCTTTTTGTACTGCCTTTGATTTCCCTCCTATGGCTCCTATTTCACACCTGGCCATTCGAGTTTCTCTTTGAATTTCCTCCCCTGAGGTTTCTTCCTTTTCCCCTTGTAGCTTGGGTTTGGTCTTTGATAGCTCTGGGCTTGGTAAAGTGCTGCACCGAGTCTCTGCATGTGGTGTTTGGAACTACAAATAAACTCGACACGGTCAGTTCCACCTCTTACAAAATACTAATATAAAAACTTTTTACAGTCTTAATTTTTTTGAGTTCATCCCTTTTCCTTTTACTGTGGTTATGGATGAAACATTTGACAGTTTTTTCAGCAGTGGCATTGATTTTTGCTTTGGTATCGGCGAAACCAAACCTCTTTCCTTTCCATTGATTATCTCATTTGCCTTTGCTCTTGAATCGATTTACATTTGGTTCATCTAACAACGTCTGTAGAAGCATCAATGTTGGAACAGTCTGAGTCCAAAGCACTGTGGCCTTGACTCCGTCCCCTGAGATATCAGACATTTGACGTTGACGGTAGTTTTACCCTTCCTGACCTCTCTTGGTTCTGACGACCTCACAGAGGTTTGAAGCCGTGACCTTTAAGTCTTCCAACAGGTTCATCTCGTGGAACCTGTTGATGAAGTTCCACAAACAGCTCCTTATGATGTCATCACACGGGGCCAGATTAGCTGATGGCAGCACGTTGGAGACGACATAGAGACAGGACGAGTTATTTTTGTCAACATGTATAGGCTAAAAATGTAAGTAAAGTAGCTTCAATGTAGCTGATGTAAGTTTGAATGTTAAAGTGTTGGAGCGGTGCCTCGTTCTCTGCTCTGAAACTCTACTTCCTCTGTCCTGTCTGCGGTTCGGTGTCTCTGTATGTCCACTGTGTGTATGCGTACATTTCCTGTTGTTTCCCATCTGCAGCGGTGCATGTGAGCGTGCGTGATCTCTCTTGGCTATAATGACCCCAGCTGGCAGCCTGACGTCTGACAGGAAACAATGCATATTCATCTCTCTCTCTCACACACACACACACACACTGAGCGGACTCCCTGCGGTTAGCCTGCCAACAGGCCGTATGGACAGATTAGCCAAGGCCGTGGCCTTCACCCCTGAAGTACTCGCTGCTTTCACTTTCCTTTTTCACCATCGGCCTTTAAAGTTTGTCTTCATTTCTCACTTTGCTCTCTCTCTTTGCTCTCTCTCGCTCTCTCTCTCTCCCCTTGCTCATCACTTATTTCCGGCTGTTTTTCGGTCGATGTCCCCTTTCTGTCTGATTTGATTCCCTGTCCACTTTCCCTCCTCTTCCTTTGTCTCTTTCTTAACTTTTTCCAAAACCCTTTTTCCCTTTTTTCTCCCTCTCGCTCCTCTGGACTGTTTCCACCGCTGTCACTTCTCCGCGCTACACTAATGTCAACATTTAATATTCCTCGCCGTTTCATTCCCTCTTCGTTTTTCTTCCTCCTGTCTTGGTCCTGGTGTGTTTCGACAGCTTGTCATCCTCTCTCAGTCCTCAGAGTTTGTCTCGCCTTCTCTGCAGAGCTCCGTTCAGACAGAATTAGATTGCAGGACGAAGTGAAAAGTGTTGCAGGTGTTCAAAGAGTGGCAGAAAAAGCTCATTGTATGCTACTAAAAGGACAGACATGCGTCAGTGATGATTATGTTACGGTGTCTATAGTATGAATACTTAAATTTAATCCCAGCTGTCCTGAAAAAAAACATGTGGACTTGGACAAGAGTTGGTCAAAACACACAGTAAAAGACTCAGAAAAATATGAAGAGAACTTTTCCTAAGTTTCTACAGAGTCGTCCAGACAACAAACCAAAGCTACGATGTTGCTCTGGTTTCTATTTCAACAATGATTTGCCTCCTCTCAATGTGCTAACATCGGCCGATATTATCATGCTCGCTATGTGATGCTAACAGATGACGCTCTGAGTGAAAAACGACAAATCCACAACAAGAAGAGACAAACAAAAGAGGTCAGGCTCTATATTCATTATTTTCAGACTAAATCATTAGAAATTGCTAATGTTTGCTGGCTAGCGAGTGCTTGTGTGTATGGGTGCAAGTGTTAGCATTAGCTAGCCAGCTAACCTGAATGAATGAACTGGTGAGTTAGTGAGAGGATTCCAGCATTAATTTGCTCCTTTGTATCTTGCGTGAAAAAGGAAGTGGAGCAGTGAGAGATCAGCAACAAAGAAGGCCTTAGTCTGGACCAGTTTTCGATTTGGTTCGTGCTGATTTTTAGATTTTGTGGGTCAGACGCTCCTTTGGTCTGACTTTGACTTTTGTTTTGTCTTTCTGTCACTGAAAGTTTATTTTATTTCTCTGTGGGAAAACGTTTCTTTTCTTAATGCCGTGACCTTCTCTAATGACTGACAGTGTGACATCTACAGATGACAGGATTTTCATTTTGGTGAGGGCTCTTCATATCACCCCCCTCGGCCCCCCTCACCCGGCTCCCAGGGCGACCCTGGAGAGAGCAAGAGTAGAATTTAATGTCTGGACGCTCACCGAATCGTCCCAAACCCAACCAGCTGTACTGACAGACTTTTCACACGTTCACACATGGAATCTGCCGTCTCCTCCTCCTCCTCCTCCTCCTCTTCTTCACTCTCTCCGTTTCAGTGCTGTGTTTCTTCTGTTCACTGTTCCTGTCAGTTGTCTAACTCTTTTTTTTTTTTTTTTGGGTCCTCATCATTTTCTTTCTCTGTATTTTCTGACACTGAGTACAACTTAAATTGCCAAACACGTCTTATTTAATGTCTGCTCGCTCCCTTTTTCAAACCAGCGTCCCATAATCCTTTTCTCTCCGTCTCCGTGCTCGTATGTATACACGACCCTCTCTCACCTTCCTCTTTCTTTCCATCCATCTGAATACATATCCTGGTTAAACTGAAGCTTTGTATCTCTAACAGTTGTGACACGAAGCCATCTGGAAGGTTTCAAACCTCCAGCAACTCCAATTTTACTTCCTGATTTTTTTTATTATTTTTTTCTCCTCGGACTAACTGACTGTGTTGGTTGCCGGGGAACGTTTGTTTATTTTCACTCAACATTCGAGAGACTAATCGGTGAAAAGCGTAGAATTACAGTTAACTTTAAAGAAAAAAACTCCTCAACCCTGACTTGTCGTGTTCTTGTTATTTTGAAGCTAAGACGTATTTACAGACACATTCAATACCATAGAATATGTGTTCATTGAATTCAATGGGAAATTTGTCAGATTACAGACAGAGACGTTGAGGATGAGGACGTGTCGGACTGTTGTCGAATGTGTTGATGCGTGTCAGTGGGCTCGAGTCCATCAGGCCCTGGTGGTCTCAGCCTTGAGTTGGACTGGCCTCCTTTTGGACTCTATTGGGACTTAAAATCTTCTTGAAGTCTTGGTCTTAAGTCTGAGTGAACAGGGGAGGACTCAGACCCAGCACTAAGTCTAAGCGAAGGAAGTTCCCTGTTTTTGTAACATTAGCTGGAAGTCTTCAGACTGTGAATTGTATTTTTATCTGTCGATATATCTTTTCAACTCTCCATCTTAAGTTAATTAATGAATAAGCCGGGTCAGTTCAGAGCTGTCAGACTGTGTGTTTGGTCTCATCAAGTTTCCTCTCGGCCGCTCCGGTTTCCCTCCGCGGCCTTACAGTAGGGACAAGCAGCCCCATCAATATTTAAAATGCATTCTAATTAAGCCCCTGCTGCACAGTTGGCGCCGGAGACGAGCGGAGGGCTGAAATTAAACACGCCCCCTCACCCTCCGCCGCTTCCACATTCCCATTGACTTTTCATCAACCTGAAAACAACCACAGCAACAAATTGGTACTCAGTCACCACAGCAGCTTGGGGTTGGGGGCCGGGTTGTTGTTGTTGATGTTGATGGGTGAGGGATGTACCAGAATGGACCGGAAACAAAATCAATCTAAAGAATTCTTAAATATTCATGACAACTTTGATCCTTTGCCCACATGACGTGGATATGCTAATGAATGAGTGATATTTATGGGTGAAGTTATCCTGGGACTGTGTGTGTGTGTGTGTGTGCGTGTGCGTGTGTGTGTGTGTTACAAGGTTGAAGTTGTGATCGTTTTTCACGGCTGAGGATTAAGAGAATGTTTAAGCTCATTTGAATGATGTGACCTAAAGAAACAGCATAACAGAGTGCAGACGGGCATGGTTGTGAATGTGTGTGTGTGCGTGTATGTGTGTGTGTGTGTGTGCGCGCGTGTATGTGTGTGTGTGTGCGCGTGTGTTTGATTGATGAGATGGAATGTGATTTGAGTGCATTGGGGTGCTTGAGAAAAAAAGAAAGTTACGGGCAAGGAGAAATGAACAGGACTGTTACAGACAGAGTGTGTGTGTGTGTGTGTGTGTGTGTGTGTGTATTATTTGTGTATACTTCATTCCTTGTCGTGATGTCATGCTATCAGATTTGTTGAGCACCAAACTGCTACTTGTGAGAAAAAATGACTAGAAAAGCTACATTATTTTGAAAATAGCTGAGCCACTGTCGAGTAGCTTGATGGCCGGAAAAAGTAGCTTAGCTAGCTCTACCCCATCATCGCTCATAGTGTGAAGTGTGTGAGCGTGTCATGTTTGTTTGTTTATGTCTTGTCAGTGTTGATGAAAGTTTTTCTCCGCTGGTTATTTTTCGCCTGTTGTCTTGTGTTCTTCTCTTTATCTTCGCTTAGGTTGTTATTTACCAACTCAATCACAAGAAACAAATACAACAAGTTTTATTTACCCTCTCACTCATTTGTTTTGTGTGTGTGTGTGTGTGTGATCTCAACCTGGCAGACTTAAGTTGAAAAGACATTTCTTCAAAGCGTTGTCAGTTAACAAGATGTATGGAAGTTCACACCCTAGGAAATATCTTGAAAGATACTTATTTCCACCTCATTACACACACACACACACACACATATCTCTCTCGCTCACACGCATGCACAGGGCTCATGAAAGCTGTGGCTTCCCACGCATGCACACACACACACGGATAGAGGTGCTAATAAGAGGCTGATTGAAGTGGTGATGCTTTAGGAACAAAGGGGTGAGACCCGGGTTTGGAACCCATGAGGGACGCGATCCATCAACCGGCGCGTTGACAGCTCCGTAACGCATGCGGAGATGAAGGAGCGCCCGTGTGTGTTTGTGCTTTGTAGTTAGGTTGTCCTGTGTCTCTTAACCAGCGTGAATCACATGTGAAGACGGCCCACACACACAGCGCGGTGGTGTGTGTCTCTGTGTGTGTGTGTGTGTCTTCCTGTTCCTGTCATGTTGAGCTTTATGAAGTCTGTCATCGAGGAGCTGCTTCCTGTATGTTGTGTAAACATCAGAGAGGATAATGGGTGACCCGGGTTTCACCGCGGTCCGTCCGGTTTTTGTCTGAATTGCTGGGACACATTGGTGGACGGCGTCTTGGCGTCTTGGTTGGACGTGGAGGTGTCCCATTTGATGTGCGGGCTCGTGCTGTGCTCGTCTGCTTTAACTGGGTCACGTCTGACTTCCCTGTACTGTAGCTGCTTTATGTAAAGAGTTCACTCTGTACCCACGTATGTTTTAGGAGACTTTGGACTTCAGCAGGAGTGGATTTCCAGGTTCAGGGTGAGTAAAGTTTGTGTAAAGTCCCCATGACTGTAAAGTGTTTCCGTTGAAGTTGAATCTTGTTCATGGTGTCATGTTGGTGCTGCTGCTGCTGCCCTTGAGCAGGAGCGGCTGTAGACGTGGAGTTTGACCCGGGCTCTGCTCTGTGCCTGCCCTCTGTGACTCAGGGCGAGCTGCAGAGGACACGTTTCCCCTCATGGATCCATAAAGTAGCAGTTGGGCTCACGTTAGGTTCGCCTGCTGTTGGAGCTCGGCACCAAACGTCGGCCGAGTCTCCGATCCGGTCTGATCCGATCCGGTTTACGGCGGATCGTCTGGTCAGCAGCCCACTGTTCTTCGATTTGGACTACGTTCCGTGTTTGTGTGAGTAAACAGGCGTGGGGAGGATAGTGGAAGGTGGGCTGAGTGGTCTGCGGTGCTGAATTTAGTGTCTGGCTTCTCTGGAGGTGTGGGTTCAAATCCCACCACTGTTGTTAGCATTATCAGCCATCTGCGCCTGGTCTCCCTGGCAGTATGTTCAACATTATGGCAAAATTCACGAGACAGATGGTAAGTTGGAGAATAATATAAAGGGCTCTCTGTGTGTACACAAATACCCCTCACCTTTACTGACGATTGTGTTTATACTCACACGCACACACACACACACCCTCAGACATGTACAAACACAAATATATAGAAGGCTGTCCTCCTTATCGCATCGCAGCGCATCGCAAACTTCCAGAAAAAAAATCCTTCAAAAATGTATTGACCCCCTCGAAAAAATTATCTAGAAATAAGTATGAAAAGATAGTACATAAATCTGAATAAATAAACACATAAGCGTTTAAATTAGAAATAAAATCCAGGGTTGATTCTTTTTTTTTTTCCTTTTAAAAAAATAAAAGTTTAATTAAGCCCCTTACTTGTGCAATGAAGTTGACAGACAAGGATCCAAAATAAAAATAAAAAAATAAATACAAGTTAATTAATAGCAGAAAAACGTTTTCAGGCGTAGGATGGTGAAGGATGTATAATTTGGAACTGAACATATTGGATAAAATGAGTCAGTAGAAAAGTTCAGTCATTGACAAACTGCTCGCCTTTCAGATGAGACAGTTTGGCTCTCGGCTGCTTCCATTGGCACATTTATCAATACACTGTCATTAGCAAATTGCTGTCCTGCCTGGCCACCGTATCCGTGTGACATATCTGGCGAGCACTAAAACATATCACTCGTAGGCCGAACACATTCTGACGCCGCACATGTGGAGCGTGCGTCGGGTTTCCCGCTATCACCTTCCTCCTACCGTGGGGATTAGCAGGTCCCTGGCAGCACCGCGGGGGTCCGTGGCACACGCAGACGGCTAAATATAGCAAAGGCCTGAGCCGGAGGTCCCGAGAGCAAAAACCACGTAAAGGCTGAACCGTCATCGCTCAGGGTTTCTGTGGCGTGTCGGTCCTGGATGCGAGCCGGTCCTGCACGAGGATTTACTTTTAATGAAAAGCAAATTCAATTGTATCCGTCCTTGTGCACTGGAGTGGACAAATAATGCAATTCAGTTGAATAAAGGCCTCTGGTTCAGCGTTACAAGCATCACAACTCAACAATAAGCGCCTCGGACTCAGGACGCACACGGCTCGCTCGCTATTTCAATGTTGTTTATTTTCCCATAAAGCACTTGGGCTGACATTCTCATTTCCTCTCTCCTAACTGGTCTTAACTGTCTTCATGTAATAGACCTTGGAGACGCTATCGTCTTCATCACGGTGTCGTTACAGTGTGTGCAAACGGCAGTCACGTGTGCTAATATTTAGTAGGGCGCGCACATACACACACACACACACACACACACACACACAGAATGATGCTCCAGGAAGAACCTGCTCTAATGATTTATTTATTATTATTGAATTTCTCTTCATGGCCACTGGACTGTGTGTCTGCTTCCTTCTGCTGCTGATCTGGTTTTCAGTGAGGGAACCAGGCGGCGCTCTGTAAAACGTGCTGGGTACCAGTTTTGAGGCCCCCCCAAACTCTCTAAGATACTTTAATATCAGAGAGATGAGCCCCGTATCAGGAGGCCAGACGTCCCCGGACACAGAGGTCCCACGGGAGTGAAAAATAGTCCTCGAAAGAAATGAATCTCACACTGCTGATATCACAACGCGGTTTCAAAAAACAAAGCTTTTATTTTGCCGTGTTTTGCAGGGATCCATCCATTCAAAGGTCTGTGGACACTGCAGCTCGTCAGTGTCTGTGACCGAGGATGAATCCTAAACGTCTGTAAAATCACAGCAGTCCTGCTTTAAGCCTGAGGGAGATTCCAAAAGCATCAGGAGCCGAGGGATGCTGGATTTATCAAACCGGATTTCTAAGTGTGACAATGTCTTCAGTGAGTCGTCTTGAATCACGCACGGCCATACGTTTGTGGCGAAAAGTAGAAGGGAAACACAGAGCCCATCGGGTCCAGAGACCGGGAGGAGGTGCTGACTCAGTGTGGATTCCCTCTCTTCTCCTTCAAGTGTCTCTTTCTCTCCGCCTCTTCAGTTCCGATCGTTTGTTACAACTAATCGTTGAACGGTTTATTTTTGGAGGCGAAGCCGCTCCGTGCCGGGCGAGGCTCTCTAAACGAATCCTAACAGCATTTGGGGGGCCTCTGCAGGGAGCGCGCTAAACCACCTCCAGCGTGGTCGACATACTGTATTTCATTCAGGAATGTGAAAACCCAAATTAAAACAGACTTAAACAGCTGGTCGGCCGGGTTGGTGTTGATTTTCAGCGAGCACTGGTCAAAGGCAGATTTTATATTTGATGAAGTCAGAGAGAGAGAGAGAGAGAGAGAGAGAGAGAGAGAGGGAGACGTCACATTACAACGATGGCCTCATTACCTTGTGATCGATGGTGGAAAGAGCGAGCAGATATTGATGAGCTGTGGAGCTGTCAGTCAGAGCTGAGTGCTTCTCCAAAATGTCACGATGCCGTCCTGAGGACAAAAAGGAGTAGACACACAGACCATGATGTTTTCTGAGAAAGTACACAAAGAAAGTCTACTTTAATAGTTGTGAGGCGCTCAGAGTACAAGGCTCTGTCAAGGCTCAACAGATTCATCTCTACAGTTCATGAGCTCTGATTATTCTAACTCGATTCACCACTGAAGCCGTCGTGGAACCATGCAAGGTTCTTGGTATCTATGAATTTGTTTAATATGAACTTAAAATATAAATGGTTGCTATAAATCTAAAACGACGATAAAAAAGATGATAAAGGGGAGTTTCAGGTCCTCAAAAAAGGTCGAAACTCGGACCAAAACCAAAAGGGGACTTTTTAGGTTACGTTACTGAGTGCGAAGTTATCGTGCAAATACTTGAATACTCGTCCTCTTCCATCTATACGTACTGAGAAATATACACGTATTACAAATTCAGACTGTAAGAATGAGCGCAGTTGAACAAGAAATACGAACATAAACGATGATAATCATTTAATACGTATAAATCAGTACATGTTCTCTCAGAAAAGAGTGTGGGTAGAAAGAAACTGTGGTCCTCCGACATGACAGATATGTATAGTACACGCAGCTGAAGACTGTGTGTGTGTGTGTCCCTGACCCTGTCCTTGTCAGGTCCATCCTGATCCGTCTGTACCTCGTGTTCATTCTGGGATCTTCCATTATGTTGTCCAAACAGCCGTACGTCTCCGGTCCTAACAGATACAGCTTGTTCCTGTGGAAACCTTGGAGAGGACTAAAACCAGTGTGCAGCTACTGTTGTTCTGAACTTTTATGCAGGACTTCAGTGTGTTTCTCTACACAGACTCCTCCAATGCGCGCATTACTGTAAAATTCCCTTGGCTCATTTTCGGATTGTACAGCACATCGTAGTATGCAGAGACTCCTGTTTACTATGTGCATGTACACAGCTTAAACGTGTTTACTTTCAGATGCAGTAAGGACAAATACTTGGAGTTCCAAGTACTAGTAAAGGTACAGACTATGATGAGAGGTTGAGTAACAAACGGACCATTTTACAGCAAGGTCCGAACGTATGCAGACGACACCACGATGAGACCTGAACCTGATTCTAAAGGGGACGCTCGGACCTCCTTAGGATAGGATAGCACTCACATTCACATACATTATTATCTGAAATGATGGATCTGAATTTGATAACAGCAGGAGATTGGACAACAATCAATGAACTTTAAGGACAAAGGTTAAACATCCTTTGTCTGATAGTGTGGAGGTGCGGTGAAGATGCTAGAACGTAGACAGAAAGATGATAGTTTGGGTTTAAGACTGAAGGAGGACATGGTTTCTACGGGGGGGAAATGGCGCTCCAGTTAAATGACAGGATGTGGAGCCTCCCACTCACGACTGGGACCTGTTGACAACACACTGGGGATCAGAGCGAAGACGAGTCGATGACAAAGAGGAGAGAAGGAAATAAATTTGGCACACTGGTGCAGCCTCCCACTCGATAGTGGGAGCAGATCAAACGGAGGAAGGAAAAGATTTGGGAGCGAAACGTTTGGTTTCCCTTTGATGTAATCACAAGAGCGTTTATTCATCAATACATCGGCACGGAGTAACAGACTAAATCATATTCACCCTCACAGCTCCTTCAGGCCGAGAGCTCCACGTATAGTTTAATAATAACTTAAAACACACTAAGTCACCTGTGGGGCTTCAGTGCCTTCATGTCACACATGACCTGGTCTGACCCGACCCGACCCGACCCGTTCTCGCGGCCTCCTCCAGCTCCGTTTACCTGGTTTCCTCTCTGCTCCTGCGGGCTGCGGTTATTTAGGGTTAAGAGGCGTGCGATGCTCGGCTTGACCCCTCACACGCTGGGAAATTTATTTGTAAATGAATCAAAACTCTCAAGGTTATTTTAAGGATTTTGGATATATTCAGTGTGACCTTTGACATTATTAACCAACTAATGAGTACAGGCTAACTCAAAGAAACAACACGGAAAAAACTCTGTCTGTTTGTCTGTCTGTAAAGTCCAATGCTTTTATCTTAAGTATTTTCCAAGTGAGGAATGGAAGCAGTTTGCTAAATTTAGGACGTACTGCAAAATGTAAATGTGCGTCATTAGCTAGCGAGCTATCGACGCGACTCCAGAAGAGTAGTGTGCATTCCCGAGAACAAAAAAACTTTTTCTTATCACTGCTGAGGAACGATCGTGTGTGTGTTTTTGTTTTTTTTTCTACCACACATTCTAAGTTGTTTGTGCTCAATTATGGCCACCATCGCACGTGTGACATCACAGGAGAATCCTCCATAAGCTACGGCTGTACACGTGGCGTTCCAAGCAGCAGCTTGGCCCCGGCGCTCCTTTATCTCTTATTTCTGACATATCCTTTCTCAGGCGTCTGCATCTGGAACTCTTTAACGTCTTCCTTCACGTAGGACGACTGATTCACACCTCAAAAACCAGGAGGTGACAGAAAGCAGCTCGTGGGCTCGTCACGGTTTCGGGCGGAGCGTCCGTTTGACATTTCAGCGACTGCGATACGTTGGAGCGGAGAGATGATTTATTTTGTGAAACATCGTTTTAACAGAGCAAATAATTAAACCAAACTGAACGCAGGCGTTTGATGAACGACGGGTTTGGTCGGAGTGAACTTTACTGCAGGAAGTCAGCTGTGTTCCATCACAGCGAGACGCTCAGTTCACGGCGCCTGGACGTTAGGATTATTATCAATTATTGGACAACATCACATGAATCAAACCGCGACCTGACAGGACAGGAAGACAGGAGCAGGATTAAAGTCAAATATATACAGAAAAGACAGAAAAAATAATCATAACTCAGCCATGTTGCTTTTATGTCTCAGTCTCCTTGAGTGTGTGTGTATGTGTGTGTTCGTGTGTGTGTGTATTGAATGACTGATGCTGCAGTCTACATGCAGCATATGATGCATCAGCCTGAATATGAATTTTT
>OMNV01005869.1:1123-11744 GCA_900303265.1 Brotula barbata | reverse complement strand
GAGCCAGGGTTTGTTTGATGTGGAAATTGGACAGTTTGAATCCGTCTCCTTTAATTTTTCACAACTTACAGGGCCCCCCTGGGTGCCTCACATTCTCCTTATAGGAAATAAATTAGTTTTTTTGTCCTCCCACCATCTCACTTTTCGAGCCCTTTTCTCGTTTCCTTTTACACATTACCCAGGTATCCTTGTTATTTTCCCGTCGTGCCGCGCCTTCCTCGCCGTTTTCCGAGTTGCAGTTTCACCCCGATGTTTGTCAAGCAGTCAGTCATCAGCATAAAACTTCACTTATGTTGCCTCTAAGGCATCTTTTGTATTCTGAAAGGAACGCGCTTTCCGCTGCCAGACTGGTCTTCAAAACAAACAAACAGAACAATGGAACAACAGAGCTCTTTTCTCAGTTCAGACATCATATTCCTGTTGTGGTGATCTCTGCCTGCCTCGCTTTCGCTGTTAAAATAAAATGAAAAGAACAGACGAAAATACACCCAGACAGGTACAACGCGCAGCCTTTCCAGCCTGTTTTTTTTTTTTTTTTTTCCCTGGAAGTTCTCTGCCACTTAAATCAGTCGTATCGGGTACACACGGCTGCTTCCTTAGTTTGCTTCTTTGTATTTATTTCATTGTCGATATCTCAGATTGCCTCCTCGGCCGTGTTTTCGCACTCAGGATTCGCTGATATCCAAACAGACGGATGTGTCCGTCCCGCGCGGGGTTCTGACGCGTGCCGTGTCTGCCTGCATGTCGACGTGTCAACTCTAATTCAAACTCCTGTGTTCTCCTCTCATCTGTCTCCTCCAGATGTTGCACTAGGTGTCAAAATGGATCTCGGCTCCAAAAAAAAGGTGGAAAGCAACACATTTTTCTGTTTGTAGAAGCTGATAGATACGCTTTGAAATTCAATTCGGCTTTTTTTTTTTCTTTTTTTTTTTTCATGCCGGATGGCACCCCGGTAGAGATGAGCCCAGAAAATTGTCATCGCGTCTAGTCGTTTTTTTCCATTACCGAGTCTCGAAAGGTTGTTTTCTTAACTCGAGTGAAAATCTGTCGGCGCTGTGTCCAATACAGAGCGATTTGTTTCGAGAGTTCTCAGGTGATGATTGTCAGTATTTGGAATCGATGCTGCTCCGGAATCATTAAATGACATTTCATTCTGACATTACCCGAAAAAATATGTCTTGTATTGGATTCATCTTAAATTCATCTCAAAAACTACGATTCTCAGGCTGCAGAGGTACAATAAAGGGCGCGATCGCACGGGTGTAACAATCGTTTTGCGTCAAAAAATGGGTTTAAATGATGAAACACCGGGATGCACGAAATGTAACCAATTTGCTTCCATTCATTTTGTCCACAAAATAACAAATATTCATTTATATTTTGGAAATACAACAGACTCTGTCATTCCGTGGACAAAATGCGTCCGACGACCCATCGAACGTGTAGATGCCCTTCCAGTAGGAGGCGCTAGAAGCAGCAGCTGATCACGTATCTGTAAACGTCAGAGAGCCGTTTTTGTGTGACATTTTCATTTCCTGTTCAGTGCCCTCTTTGTTACGATTGGCACCGATACGATGAGACAGATGTGTTTCTCGGTTTATGCCTCGCTGCCACCGCTTATTTAATGTCTCGTTCTGCGTGTTAAATCATTTGACTCGACTAGCAGAGAAAAACTGCAGTGCTTATCGTTTTATTCACCGCTCCGCTTGTCTGTGTGTGACAATTAATTATCCCTCCCGTTGGATGCGATTGGCCTTTTGCGTTTGTTGTCCCTGGCAGGCGTCGGGCGTCTTCTCGATAGGCGCACCCGTCCCTTGAACGCGTGGACGCCCCGCCGCCAGGAGGCGCTGGAAGGAGCCGGGGGCCCCCGTGTGTTGATTTATTTATCTGCGTCTGGATTAAAGCCTGTATACCTGATAAAGGGGATGTCAGAGGAGCTTTGACAGCCACAGTGGCGGCAGAGTGTGTGCGATTTGGTCGCTGCGCCGGCAGAAACAAGGAGTGTCGATGGCATCTTTGAAGTCTTGACAGACGAGAGCCTCTGAACATCCCCTTAATCTCGCCTTCCCCTCAGAAAGGCGTACCCGGCAGGTTCTCGGCTCCCTGTTTGCCTTATTCTCTTAATGACACAAACCATTCAGCGACCACGCGTGATAGCATTTCATCTGGCGTAATGTGCGGTGGCTGCTTACTTCAAACGCTTCAGCGCCTCTCTGCATTAAGCCAGCCGGAGACAGGCGAGGCAAGAGCCGGGACACGAACACGCGGGGCTTTTCTATTGGCTTGATGGGATGCCTGTGTGTAGTGTATGCTGTTTGATTGTGCTGATTGTTTTTGTGAGCCCACCAAAAGCAAATACAAAGAATCTGCCGTGTATGATTGTCTGGGAATCTGATCAGCGGAGAAACGTGTTTTGCACCTGAACGCACCGTCGCCGTCTGCATCTCCACGCGTCTACCTGAGTGATTCACGGCGCTTGTAATGACGGTTGAACCCTGAACCGTTCCCGGTGCCGTTTTCTACGCACGGTACCTGTAACGCGAACACGAAGACGCCGAAGAAACAAAGGCAGGAAGTGCAGAAACGGACCGCGAAGGCGTCCGATGCTGGATTTTACAGGCCGATGACAACGTTGGAAAGACAGACAGGACGTCTTGTACCATCAATTGTTCAGATTTGCACTGAGCCAGGATATTTTACAGTTAGACGATAAAGTATGACATGACGGTGGAGAATATAGGACACGGTTCTGAAATCTGAAAGACAAAGTTGATACGCAGAATACAAAATTGTAACAATATTAACAATGTCATTGCAACAAAAGTATTTTAAAATCAAATTAAGAAAAATAAGGATTAAATATAAACGTAAAACAATGTACTGATCATCATTTTGGTTTTTATGTAAAAAAAAAATTCATTTTTTCAAGATTATTTGAACAGGTGCAGTGCTCATGAAAAATAAATAATAATAAAAAAAAAAGGTTGATATGAGCTTTATAAAAATAGTCTGCAGCACAATTTGTAATTGTACAAAAATATCTAGCGTTTTGTTCTTTATCCCTAATTTTATTGTGTAATCTAATAGAGTTTATGTTGAACTTTGTGTCATTTGTGGAATTTATTTTGAATTTATTTGGTATCAACATGTATCAAGATGAGCTATGAGGCTGACAAGCGACTGTTTATCGTGCTACCAGATGACCAATAAGAAAAGGACCTTGAAGACACGGTGCTTCAACCAGGCTATTTTCACTCAATTTGCACAGCAAGGCAGAGTAGAAGTGAAACCATGTGTTTTTGGCACACAAAAGCATTACTCTACATAAAATCTTGCAGTTAAGAAGTTAATTTGATTTCTTCACTTATGTTTATTGCTGAAATCATACTTTTTTTTTCCTAAATGCTAGTTGACCTTGAAATGACCTTGTTTAATGTAAACAGTAAAAGGAGCAATATGCTCTATACGCTAAAATAACAACAGCACTATGTTTCATTTTGCACTTTGACTATAATTTGGTTCTTTGTAATTGCCAAACGCAGCACAGTACGACTCGGTTTTATTTTGAAAATATACAATTTGTGTCACAGAGCGACGCGATCAGTCCCCCGTGTTACTCCTCGCACCGCATGCGTCACCCGTCATCCACGCCATCACTAAACATACACTGATCCGATATTGGCCTGTTGATGCATTTAAAGGTTTCACTCTGTTCTTGATCTCGAGCTTATTTGTCTTTTTCCCCCCCATCAGTTAGATTTCTTTTTTTTTTTTTTTTTTTTTCATTAATTGCCGCCTTACTCTTCCTCACATCAAGCACAATGACGGAGCAGCCAAGTGGTATATTGGAGGAGTACGGCTTGGAGGACTGGAGCTGCTGGGCAGAAGAGGGCGCTGGGGTTAATTACTCCATTACTGGGTGGCTCAGCCAGGAGCTGTTTAAACAGGCCCCAGTCAGCAGGGGATTAGGCCTCATTACTCCAGCTAAAGTTACGCCCACGACCCTTCCCCACCGCCTCTTACTGCTGGTTTGTCAAGCATACTGGAGAATATTCATCTGGAAGGAGGGAGGGAAACTGAGAGCGATGAAGCCCATGCGGAGGGAGAGGACAGGCCAGGGGAAGAAGAGCAACACCGCTGAGGATGATGGGGCTTAACTCCAAGGAAATCATCACCTGAGCTCAGGCAGGGCTACAATTATCCCCCAAAATACCCTAGCGTAGCAAGATTAGCATCTCCGACTCGGATTACCCTCCCACCGAACCGAACCCCCAGCCGTCCCTCGGCCACCGCCTCTCCATCGTCCTCCTCCAGGTGTCTGATGGCACTCGGTGATAATGACGGTGCTCTCGTTCGCAGGAAGGGACGGGCGGCTCGAAATTAGGTCGATGTTTGTCCGCCACGAGCGGAGCGCCATGGGTCAGTTTACCGGGGCCATAGGCCATGAAATGCTACAGTTTACAATGATAGTCATATCACTCGCTGAGGGGGATGGAAAAGTACTTTGACTCCGGTACTCTACTCCGCTACTATTTCATTTGACTTTGTGCTTTTGGCAATGTAACATTTTGGAGGCAAACGACTCCAGTAAAACATGAAAGGAAAATAGGCTCAAAAAACGTTGCTGTTGTCTGGTTAAAAGAAAAGATGTTTAACATGAGACATACAGTACATTTTGTCTTCAAACATCAGGTTGTGCTTTGTGTCTTATTTTTACTTACGTTTTTATGAATGAATTATTATAATTGCTTTACATTAACTCAGCTTTTACATCAAACGTAAAGCTAGAAACATCAGTGGGTCAACGTTTGATTGACATTTTCAAACGTCACGTTACTGCCATGTCATTGAAATCGGATAACAAACATATAAAGAATTGTTTTATTTGATTTTTTTATTCAATTTTATGAACTTATTATCATTACTTTACATTAGCACAACTTTTACATCAAACGTAAAGCTTAACGCTTGATTGATAATTAGATGTAGCTGCGTCTGTAACCCCACGGGGGCTTTAACGTGTAATGCTGTATTTTTTAATTGTGTCCTTTGATTACTTTCACTACTCGGGTTACGTTAATATACAGTTTCTATTCGCTGCATCTACAACGCAACGCACCCTTTAGTTGTATTTTTGATTTTAATGTCTTATTTTAATCACGGCACAGAGGAAAAGAGGTGCTAGTTTTCCTCTCTGCTGAAGATGCGTCGCTACAATCGTTTCCTCCAAATCAAATGGAATCATCGCGCGCCAGCGGATCACTTACAGCTGCAGCTTAATTGGCCTGTTGAGTTGATTTCTCTCTTCGGTGTGAAACAGGTGTATTATCGAGTTTTCTGTCTCCCCTTAACGCACAGCAAAAAACAATATTCCTTATTGATAAGCCTCAGAGGATAAAGAATTTAAGGGTGTACTTTGGAAAAGTTGCCAAAGGATCAAGGTTGATGTCTTCCAATTATAGGAGACAACTGTGTACTGTGAGAACTAATCCACCGGCTTCTGAAAATAGATTTGAGCGCTTCAGTCGTCGCCTGCTGAACTGCACAATAAAAGTTTTACATCGGTGCCTCTTTGTCTTTCCGCAATCGCCTCGAACGCACACATTCCAGATGTGTACTTTTGTGCACGCCGCGCGGTCACGCCGCGGGGATCTTACACGCCGGCGAGCCTGCCTGCGCGTTTGGACGGTCGCCACGCAAATCTCTCCAGAGGGCCGTCGATAAAAAAAAAAAATCCCATTTCACGAGAGTCAAAATGCTTTCTTGATTTATAGGACACGCTCGCTCGTCAAAGTGTGCGATTCAGGCTCAAACGCGGAGCCGAGCCTCTATTATATAATTGAGGACAGAAAAATCAATACGAGCAGCAGGATGTGGCCTCAGCGAGCACGGTTCGCATCCATATTGAGAGTTCGCCCTCTTCGATCTGTGTCTGGACCGGGCTCAGCTTCACCGGCCTAATCACACACGGCGCCGGTCGATCGGAAGACTTAGCCGGTGGCGTTCTCCGATGGCATATGTTAACGTGATTCCCCCTCTTGTTGCCTATTTTAAAAAATGGCTGCACCTGAGATCCTCGACCATTCAGAGCTCAAAAAACAGGGATTATTTTAAACATAGCCTGAGGTGAGAGCGAGATTCTCCGCTCCGCTAACCCCAGCGTACAGGAGGTGGACAGCGCAGGAAACAGGGCCAAACAGGATATTTATCCTATTGATTTTCTAAAGTTGAAACAAGAAGATTTAGGGGGTGGGGGGGCTTGACTCTTAAAATTCCCAAGGAGCCCCTCGTACACACTCACACACACACACACATACACTCACACACGGCGCCTTGCTTGTGAGAAGTCTGAGCGAGGTTTAGGGGCCTTGAGCTGCAAAGCTGTGCTGTGCTGTGGAATGATGTGCCCCAATGTGTGTCAGAGGAATCATTATAGCTAGCTACTGCCAGGTCTGCTGAAGCCCGCCTGTGCATGTGTGTGTGTGTGTGTGTGTGTGTGTGTGTGTGAGGAGACAACAGATGGGAAGGGTCTCAGTATTGCAGGGATCTAGTTTTTGTCTCTCCTGGTGAAGGGAAGCTGCAAATCAACAATGCGCTGCTGAAGGAAATGTGTGGGAATGTGAGTCAGCACGGAGAGAATTACAAATTTAGTTGGCAGCTCCACGGTGAAATATGAAACTTTGCCGGCTGCTGTATCCAGAATGTACTTTTAAATTTTACTTTGGAGAGATGATATGATTCAAATTTGGGTGATTTTTATGGCTTCGACTGTGTTAACTTCTTCGACGATGATAAATATTGGAGAAATTCCCGAACTTTCCAAAGATACCGAATATATCAGGATTTCTTCTGCATAAATCTTCATAAAAATTAGGTTTTATTGATAGTTTTAAGTGAAAGGTTTACTAGAGGCTCATTCGATGTATAAAAGTCATTTAAATAACCCTGGACTATTTGCCTCAAAGTGGACTCAATTACCAATTCATTTTCCAATGATTGAGGGGTTTAAATGCTAGAAAATATATTGATTTTTTTAAAATTATATAATTTACATCAGTCCACTGGTCCAAGAAATGAGACCTGAGTTTCATGGGGGTTTTTTTTGGTAATATTTTCCATGTAGATGTGACTTGATGTTTGTCATTCTGCTCTGTCCTCTGTGTAGGTACCCTGAATGTCCAGTAGGTGTCGCTACTCAAGATCCCTTTCTCCTCCTGGATATGAAAGCAGAAGTTCTGCTACTGAGGGAGCAAAGTCATGTCTGTGAATGTTGATACGTGAATGTATGTGTAAAGTTCTTTTTTCCCTTGTTTCATAACATCGTTAGAGAGTGATGAGTGCCCCTAGTGGCCACCAGTTGAATTACCAGCAGTGTTCTCGTTACGGCAGAGAAAAAGCATTTACTAAACAACTCCCCACAAATCACTGCCAGAGACGTTAAATTGTGCATCACGGCAGTTCTTCAGTTTTGTTGGATATTTATTAACACTGGTGATGTTAATGAGCACAGCTGCAGTTCATGCGATTTGAATGAGCTGCAGCCAATAATAATCTGCTGAAGAGTAGCGCTCTGTGACAGGGGAAATATGAATTAGACATCACTCCAGCACACACGGAGCTTGAAAAAAATCAAGAAATTTATCTTGGTGGAATTATGACAGCTAAATCTGGTGGATTTTAGGTCATCTTGACAACGTCTAAACTCAGAATCTGACAAGAACGGCGCTTTCCATTAATGATAAATATTACTATGTAATAAACTTATTGACCAATCCTTCCACGTAGTGCAGGGTTGAACTCTGAAATATCCACAAACTAAAGGATGAGTTTAACAGAGGCTGAGTGGGAGGTTTATGATTTAATTTAATGTCATAATGCTGCTGTGGTGTCTTCACTGTGATCTCTCTGCGTGATCAAAACCGCGTTTGATCAGTACAGTATCATAAAGTTTCTTCCTGCTTCTCCCAGGTGCTAAAAAAAACAGACTTACCTTCTTCTCCCGCAGCAGTGATAAATCAGCTTTTCATGTATTTGAATAAATCTCCAGTCCCTCCTGAAAAATCAACAAAGTAAAATGCACATCCGCCCCGTTGGGATCAGATGCTGGACACGATGGTACAAAGAGAAAAGTAGTCCGCGTACAGAATTTATTTATTTAATAAAGTTGTTCAAACGGCAAAGCAGCGTTTCCGTCAAGAGAGTCACTGTGCAGACGTCGTCTCTCCGTTCGCTACCAAAACTCAATTCATTGCCAAAACCGGTAGAAAAGGCTTCGGTGAGACTTTGTATGTATATTGTATATCGTGTTTGATCTGTTGATAATAAATGCATTTTGTTGCCTTTTCTTCAATCCCTGTCTGGACATCATCAACAGGAAGGGGCGGGAAATGCACCAATAATTGAGGTTGCCATCATACCACCTACCTAGCTGATCTAGTGATTGAAGGGTTGCCGGGTCGATCCCCCTGTCCTCCATGTCGAAGGTCCCTGAGCAAGACCCTAACCCCAAATTGCTCCAGACAAGCGAGTGGGCCTTGCGTGGTTCCCCAGCTAGCGGTGTGTGAATGTGTGTACGAATGGGTGAATGTGAGGCAAAGACTGTAAAGCGCTTTAGATAAAAGCGCTATAGAAATGCAGTCCAGCTTACCTTGGTGAGATAAGGGGGTCTTAGTCTACGAAGGGGTTAATGTTGTGTTTTTGCTCCGGAATCACGCGTCCCCTGTCCCTGCGTACCGTGCGTCCATACATAATTAGGTAATGATTACCTCCGTCTGTCTGTCTGTCTGTCTGATCTCAGGCCCGCTCGTCCAGCTCCCTCTGTCTGCGCTCCCCAGCTGCTCCTGCTGGACCTCCCGGGTCAATCGGCAGCCACGAGTTGTCGCCCCGCGGTCACGACTCGTGACTCCTCAGCCATGCTCAGAGATGGCGGCTGATCTCATAGGTGGGGAGGAGTTGCCACGGTAATTGTTCTTTGGAGTGCCCCAATTATGCCATTAACGGCCCCTCAGTGATGAGGCTAATGGCGAGAGACCTCGTTTGCATAGCATTATCTTAATTGAGCCCGAGGCCTGGCATGAAAACAAGCCTCAGATTATGTTACTGATGGATGGTGGCGATGGTCCGGCGGCAACCATTTACCCGACAGCTATATTAATTAACAGCTATCCAGTTACATGGGCTTTAACAGGGATGAATAAGTTAACATGGTGACTGTGACGGCTCCTGTGCTGATGTGTGGCCTTGTAATGGAGGAAACACACCAATATGGGAGGGTGTGTGTGTGTGCTAGGAGAGGGATGCTAAAGAAAGCCTGGCATCGGATCTTATTACCCATTTCCTAAAGGAGAAAACCGAGCCAGCGTTCGTACCAGCCTTTAAATAAATCACCACACAAAGCCCGGACTAATACTTTTAATCGTGAATTAATTACAGACCCATAGCTGGGAGAGGAACCGTAAATGTTCCCATATGCTCGGGCTTGTGTTCTTATACGGCGTACTATTCCTGAAATAATCCCGGAGCGTTTCGGCGCGCGTTTGGTTTGCGTTCTAACCTGGACTCGTATGAGGAGCATGTCTGGATCAAGATGTAGTTTAACTGAAGGAGGCCAGCCAGGCAGCTCTTTTGTTATGTAAAGATCTGCCATGTGATCTGGGAGGATAAAAGAGGAGAGAAAAAGAAACCGTTCAGATAAGCTTCCCTCATCAGATAATTAAGGATGCCTTTGCTCCAGTTTCCCCTCCTTTGCATACGTGTCTGATCAACTTTCAAAAAGCTCATCAGTCAGAGTCCTTCCTCGGAGCTCCACTCCAGGAGCTCCTCCGGGGTCTGTCCGTGGCTCTGCACCAGGGGGTCTTGGCCCACGGCTACACCTGGAGAACAGATGAATTCAAAGGAAATGTCATTACTGGTTACTGGTTACTGCTTATTAATGGTCATTACCAGGATTACCACAGGTAGTTTACAACCTCGACTTCAATGTAACTTCAATGTCATTGGGTGATGAGCGCACAAATGATGTCACCGCACCAAGACACAGGTTGCACACGCCACAATATTAGCTTTAGACGCTAATGCTAACGCCTGGTAGCATTTTCCTGCACGCGCGTCCCTGTAACGTTCTCGCAGCTGCTTCGCGTTACGGGGCGACATCGGGCAAGATCCAAACTGAAACAAGCCGATTATTATGGGATATCAACGCTGCCATAATTGGATTTAATTCAACTTCATGCAGAGGATGTTAACACTGGTAAATAATTAGCAATTGAGTCCACTTTAAGGCAAAACATTCAGGGGTTATATAATAGATTTGGATACATCTAATGGCCTTTTTCACATTAGTAACCCATTAATAATTGAGTATACCACTAGCAAAAGGCATTTAAAAGATCTCATAATTTCTAGAAAAGTTGTTATTAAAAACATTTCTATCATCCATCGCAGTAACCTAGACTTTTTTAAGATATGGCGTTTTTAACCTCCCTTAAATTTCTCTTTATTCTGGATCTGTGCCATCATTTTAACCAGATTTCCCCAGAATGCATCCTGACGTATTTGGTATCTCTGGAAATTTTGGAATGGATCCATCGGCGGGGACCTCAGAGTTTAACCTCCAGCACAT
>OMNV01005857.1:20628-60887 GCA_900303265.1 Brotula barbata | reverse complement strand
GTTGTTTGATAACAAATCACAGCGCCGATAAATGACAGCATTCTTACGGCGTTACGCACCAACAGGAAAATCTGCTCTGAATTATTGAGGGGGAACAGCCGAGCTTTTAGATGAATCAAATATCAACTTCATTCCATGTTTCTGAGCTTCGCGCTGCCAGAAAGTGATCCCATTAGTATCCAGTGGGAGCCGTGCATTATTAATTACAGCAGATCATCACTGACACGCTGCTTCAAAGTGACACTCCCAAGCCAACATTTACCAGTTAGAGATGCAAAGTTTGTGACAGAAGTTGAAACAGATGTAATCAAACCCGCCTCACTGTGTGTGTGTGTGCGTGTGTGTGTGTGTGTGTTTACCTGCAGTGGTTGAGCTTCCTGATGTTTTCAGAGCTCCATGTCCTGCTGATTGCTCCTCGACTCCTCTAAGAGACAACCGTCCAGCTGAGCAGCCCGCACCGTGTCATTACTCTGAGTGAGTGTGTGTGTGTCTGTCTGTCTGTCTTGTGTGTGTGTGCAAAGAGGCACTGAGAAAGCAGATGCGGTTGGTGGGTCTTATAGCCCCCTCGAGCCTCTTGATGATTGCACAACAGGGAAGTTGCATATAAGTCACACCTTCATCCTAACAGAGGGGCTGGACTGTACCTGGACGCCAGCCAAACTACACAGACACACACACACTGTTTTTCTCCACTCTCTACCAGAAAAGGCCAAAAGCACGGAAATCAAGTCAAGATGTGTGAGCCAAGTCTGTATTGACTTGTTTTTTTCTCAGACACTCACACACACACACACACGTCATACCTGGCCATAATGTATAGCGCACCCATGTGATAGTGCTGTTACAGGAGATACGGGTCCTGAACTGGGCCCCCGGCCTGAGGAACGGAGCTTGAGTGTTAATTAGCGGAGCTCGTTGCCGCGTGTCATCTTCGGTCCACCAGCGGTCAGATAAGCCATGGGAAATATTTACTCTACCATGGCGGAAGTCAAAGCAGACCCTGGGGCAGAGGGAGAAGGGGGTGGTCAGAGAGGAAGATGAATGAGGAGGAGGACGAGATGGATACTGCAGGGAGTGAGAGGGAAGATGAGGAGGATAAAGGAGAGAGAGCGGAGAAAGGAGAGGGAAAGCGGAGATTCCCTCCAGTGGTTTTTCATTAAAGCCTCAGGTGAAAGTTAATGAGAACTCTTTGGCAGATTACATCACAGGGTCTTCGATCAGGGCCTCCAGTGTGTGTGTGTGTGTGTGTGTGTGTGTGTGTATTTGTGTGTGTTTGTCTACTTCGAACCTTGTGCAACCATGTTGGCTTAATCTCCGTGTGGCATGTGTGGAATGGACGCAGTCTGCTTGTTTTTGTTTACATGTGTGTTCAGACGTGTGCGTGGAGTGAAAGTACTCTGGTCCATTGAGCGTCTGACAGGATGTGACCCGCTCCGACGCCTGTGGGCACGCCGGAGGCCGAGATGACTGATGGAGGCCACACGGACGCCTTCAGATTTCCAAGGCCATAAATGAGGAGCCGAGGACGCTTCCTGCCATTTACAGCAGCGGAGTGGGCGGAGTCACGGGTAAAACGGGATCAGCTCACTCTTCTCCGATCCACCTCAGTCCAGCCTCCTCCGTGACTCCTCCCACACATGACTGACAGGTGAGGTCGTGCCCCCCCCCGTGGTGAGTGGTGGAAGTTTTAAAAATATAAAAGGTTCCAAGGATTAAGTTTGACAAATTCAAGAAGAAAAAGACAAAATATGTTGAATAGAGAATAAAGCCATTAAAGAATAGAAATGTCATAGGAAGAAAATTGTAACATTTCAAAGAGAAAAAATGTTTTGATAATAGTCTCAATATTTTGAGAGAAACAGTCCAAGTGTCCTGAGCATGAAGTCTGCCGGGTCACATGGTCTCATGAGGTTTATGGTCCGTTAAGTCGTTCATTGTCGTCACACAAACGTTTTGTATTTTTTGGACTTGATTACCGTCTCACTCCTCTCTCTCTCTCCCTGTTTCTGTTTTCCTGTTTGTCGTCCGCTCTCTTTTCCAGTTGGTTTCCTCCTCCTGACGCTAAGTTTGGCAATCCGAACATTCAGATCGTCCGAGCTGCCCAATTGCACAACGTTTGGGCGACCCCGATCAACCCCGGTTCCAACGGAAGGCCTTCGTCGTACAGGTCCGCACACACGTTCACGTACAGGACACCGAACGTATGAACGTGCGAGCTTATGTAACACGACGACTCCAAAGGGTGGAGAATCTGGAATGTGCCGTCAGTCTCCAAATAACAGAAATGGATGATTGCGCTCGGCGGAACGGAAACTTCGTGATGCTCCGTTCTCAGCCTGGCATGCTGGGTATGCACAGTTGTTCATACACGCTCACACACACACACACACACACACACAGCGCTGGCTCTTATTAGGACATCAGTCATCATACTCAAGGGCCTAAAACCGACATTTTTGTCCACATGTTGGCCAACAGAGACGGAACACGACGTGACTCCGACTCCCTTCACTTTTCTCTGTAATTTTAGACTCACTGACGTCCACACAGCCAACATGTCCTCCTGTCTCCTCCTCGGGCTGCTTTACTCTCTTGTATCATCTGACACCAGTGTTTATCATCATTTGACCTGTGTCAGATGAGTGTGTGTGTGTGTGTGTGTGTGTGTGTGTCTGTGTGCGCGTGCGTGCGTGCGTGTGTGTGTGTGAGTGGTGTTACTGGCATTGACAGTGCAGTGTGATAAGGAGAGCGTTAGACGAGAAACCACTGGACTTTAGGTTTAACAACTTTAGGATAACAATCAAACACCCAATTATCTTTTTATTTTTAAGAAATGACGCTCCTCCTCCTCCTTTCATGCCAAATGTCTCCTTCTCGATCATCATATAACTAATAAACTAAAACGGGGCATTCTCAAATTATTCTAACGTTCTAATCTAATAACACACGAGAGAGAGGGAGAGGGGGAGAGAGAGAGAGAGAGAGAGGGAGGACGCTAAGGAACCTCTTACTTTCCTGCATCTTAAAGGCGAATCTTCGTTCTCCTTATCAACATCATCTCAGATATCATCAGCCGAGCCCTAAATTTGGTCCAAGATCAGATCGCAACATTTTTAGTCACAATACGACAAACCAGTCAACACACGACTCAATAACCCAGAAACAACTTAGTGAATCACAAGGAAAAGGCATAACAAAATTCAAATATTTATAAAGAAATACATGTAAATTAAATTAGATATGAAAATAAATAATGAATAAAATGTAAGTCATAAAAATTCAAACGTCCGTTATAGTGACCACTTTAAAACCTTTTTACAGCCCAGGGACCGAATTCAACTTCAAACTCTACGTATATGTTTATAAGTGTGTGTGTGAGTGCAAATTTATTACTCTTTATAAAGATGGATTTATAGATGGTTATTTTATAACAAAAACAATGTAAAACAAAAGCAAAAATATATTATATAAATAGTGTATATGATTAGAATTCAAGTTTCATGTGAAATCTTACTGGCAGATTTTTAGTCACTTTTATCTGCATTTCATCAAAGTTTAATATCAATCTGGAAATAAGGAAATACAAAAATGTAAGAAACACTTAGAGTAAATTCATATACAGTACATTTTCACACAGTTAGATTGAAAAGCTAAAAGTAACCAAATTCATCACAGTTTATTTAACATCATGGGAAAAAGAACAGCTTGTGCGCGCGCACACACACACACTGTTCACACACTCTTGACACAACGTGAGGGAGGAAGCTGTGTGTAGTAAACATAAACCCACAAACAGCCCAAGACTGCTTACATAATCCTCCTGTTTATATTTTCTGCTGATAAATGTGTTATGTGTTTATTTTGTGGTGGGGGTCCCCCTCGTTGGCTGGACCCTGGGAAGATCACCACCACCACCACCACAGACCCCCCAACTCCCACATGACCCTCTGTGGAAAATCTGTGTCAGGGGGAGGAGGTGAAAGGTCTAAGATCAGGGTTGCAATCCCTGCTTCCTCCCCAAAATCTGTGAGCGCTCAGGACTTCATGACAGAGTCCAGTCCAGCATCATTTCTCAGAGCAGTATCATAGCCGGCATTAGAAATGTGTGTGTGTGTTTGTGTGTGAGTATGGAGGGGGGTCGGCCCTTGAGAGAGGTGAGAAGAGGTTATAATTAGATGCAGCCCCCGCTTCATGTGTTGCCGGGGGATACAGAACGATCCGGGGCCGCCCGAGATTACAGCAACAAGATGTGGATCCTTTTTAACAAGTACAGAGAGGAGACGGGACTTTTCCCAGTTTTCCAGTATTCCCAGCCTCTCTGCTCCCACTCAGTCAAATGTGTTCCACGTGGATTTGTGGATAATGCTTCCAAGACATGCAGTTATTTATGGAGTAACATTTTTGTTGTAGAACACTTGGCAGTGCTTGTTAACAAACTGCACTCGGGCCCTGGACGAGTCCCCCAAACCCGCACGCACACAGCTGCGCTCCGGTGCCACAAAGCCTGCTTCCCACGTGTGTTTCATCAGGAAGAAATGTGGAAAACAATTGAGCTGATCCGACCTGTCCTCTTCTGTTTTTTTGTGTCCTATACAGAAATATGCGCGAACCCACATGCCCACGCCGTCCCCAGGGTCACGCTGCCGGTCACCTCATGCAGAGTTTACGATGTGCAGGGAGCTGCCATTCCTCTGCGGGGCCGTAAAGAAACCATAAAGATGTTAGAGGATGGTCTGCTCCCAACGTGTGTGTATAAAGAAACAAAGCTAAAACATGTGGCACCAAAATGGCTTTGTGCAACATTCCCAGGGTTAGCACATTTGAGCGCACCCCGGAGGAATGACTAATACGAGTCGGCGTCGGCGTACACACGTTACAGTTTGTTCTTAAAATTCATCTTTACATCACGTTTGGTTCCAGTTAGGCATAACTCGGCCTCGTCTGGGATCCGACGCACGGCCAGCTTCATTATTTGTACTCTACTGACCAAGGAAACATTCATAAACATTTTATGAGTCCATTCGATGTCTTTTTCCACTATGTTGTACTGCTGTTCATCAGCAGACTGAGTAACTTATCATCAACAGCAGCTATAAAACAGCCACTGAAATGAGAAATACTGTCGGCTTTAGGTGGTTTTATTTTCCACTCGCAAACCAGATTCTGCCACCCAGATTTACCTGAACGAAGATGAAACTGAAACCAATCTTTTGGCTTACTGCATAACAGTTATTGTGCATAATTAGTTAGAATACTGTGTGATCCAGTTTCAGGTCTGCCCTCACATGTTCCACGTGATTCAGACCAAGACTCACAGCACAATGTTGCAAAGTTTTCTTCATTTTTTTCAGGTCATGATGCTCTGGTCTGAACATTTTGCTCCAAATTGTCCTGATTGTCTTCCAATTTCTGTGTCCTCTGATAGATTGGAGGTAGTCGCTGCCAGAGACAGAACAAGCCTGGAACATCTGAGACCTGAGTCCATGTGTCAGGTAAGGATGGTTTATGATTCTTTTCTTTCACTGCTTTAAAGATTAATTTAATATTGAGTGAGGATATGTAAATTCTCTACATTTAGATGGACCGAGGTCGGTGATATTTAAAAGCTGAATTAGTCCCGTGCAGGAAATTTTGATGTAGAAGCAGCAAAAACTACACCAAAACAGGATCAAATTAAATGAAAAATAGAGACATGTACAAATAGAAATGGTTCCGTTAGTTCCACAGAAGTAATTTTAATTATTATACAGTTCAGATTTTTCAATCGCTGCATTCTGTGAATAACTTTCTTAAAAATGTCTGACAGTCATGATAACAGACGGGTGAAGAACAGTTTCATCAACCTACTTTGTGTCACTCAGTTTCCAGCATTCCTGGAAATGCTCTTCTTGTTCTTAGACATCAACAATCTAGATCTCCCGCCCCCCACTCACTTTATTAAATTTCGTAATGAAAATGTACAGTTGAGTTAATTAGGCTGCTGCAGAGAGCGATGACCACTTTTCTCAACAGAAGCTTGTAATTGCTGACAATTTCCTTTTAAAATTCATATACTGCACTGTGAGGTTAATTTGAAAGGAGCCATCTAATAAGTATGATCATCACAAAATAGGACAAATCATCTTCAAGGACACAACAAGAGACAACATGTCTTTGTGAAAATAGAGATTTATTCAGGATACTTCAATCACTGTTTGATGTAACAAAATGGACGTCCACGTGTCCGTTTTGTATTCATGACCATCAACGGCCCCGAAACCGTAGCTGACTAATGCAGCGGGTTCAATAACAATAAATAATAGCACCATGCCTTCGTAGCTACAGCGCTAAAGCCAAATACATTTCAGCGAGACAAACAGGAGGAAAAGTACACACCGCTTCCATCTGTGACTCGTGTACTCATAAGCTTTTTTTCGCTTTTACTCTGAATTTTGACCACAAACTGATTCTGTTGTGTACTGCAGCTCACCGTCAACGCGATGCAAATATGCTTTGACCTCTTGTGCAGGAGAATAACATGAGTGATGTGGCTTTCAGATGAAATGAGGATGGAAACGTTGATCAGGGACTGTGGCCTATTTACACGCTGTAATGTCTGAATGACGAATGATGCGGCGGCGGCGTGAGAGTGACGTTTGCTCCTGAGGCCTCTCAGCTGCGCGTGGTGTACAGGTCTTCATCCTCGGGGCTGGACTGGCCGAAGTCCATCAGAGCAGCGTCGGGCTTGAAAACGGAGCCCCCTGGAGGACAGGAACGGAAGCTCAGTCACAGGCACAAACGTTTTACAGTTTCATTTTCAGTGTTTCAGGTCCTCTCAGTAACTGAAACTTTTCTGATTTTGTGCTGCAGCCACGTTGAAGGCGTTACCTGTGGTGTTTTCCGGACGTGGCAGTGTGTGTGTTGGGGACTCCTCCACAGCAGCGGTCGATGGATTGTCAGCTGATTCCTCAGCGGGAGGTACAGACTCGACTGATTTGATGACCGTCTCTGTCAAAATGATGAAATGTGTCGGCGTGATGAGTAGCAGGAGAGATAATTGGTGCGCAGGTTTACTTGATGTGAGCTACGGTCGAGTGGAACTCTCTAGGATTTGTTAAACATATTTAACGTGAGAGTTCAGATTGATGTAATGAACAGACCTGTTTCTATGAATTGGAAATTATTCAAAGGCGGTACAAGCAGAGATGGTGTTCATTTTAATTTGATCAGTATCACACCTGTGACGTTTTGTGACGTGTCTGTGGTTGGCGGCTCCTCTACACCAGCTGGATCCACGAGGGTCTCTGAGGAAAAGGTGACACATCAGCAGCAGGAGCCATAACAAAACGGTGGGTTGGCTCTCTCTACACCCCTCTGTCTCTATGCCTCAACACCTCTACCTCTCTCTCTCTCTACGCCTCTCTTCACCGCTACACCCCTCTCTCTCTCTCTCTCTCTCCCCCTACATATCTGCACCTCTCTCCGCACCTCTACCTCTCTCTCTCTATACACACCGCTACACCTCTCTCTGCACCTCTACCTCTCTCTCTCTCTCTCTCTACACCTCTACCTCTCTCTCTTCACCTCTACACCTCCCTCGCTACGCCTCTCTCTCTCTACACCTCCCTCCCTCTCTACACCTCTACCTCTCTCTATACCTCTCTCCACCTGCACACCGTCCTTTCTTTACACCACCCCCTTCTCCCTCTCCTACTTGCACCCCTCTCTTTCACTCTCGCTACACGCCCTCACCTTGAACTGCTCCGCTCTCTCTACACACCCCTCTCTTCCCTTACCTACATACTTCTCCCCTTTTAATGTTGACAGTACCTGCTGGTGGGTCGGCGGGTTCTGGAGTAGGTGGTTCCTCTGAAGAAGCAGCAAGTTGTACGTTCTCTGGTTCTAAGCTTGCTTCCGTCACACCTCGACTGGCTTCAGCGGAGACGTCCTCTGGCGTTTGTTTTGTAGCTGAGGGCTCATCACTTCCAACAGAGTCAGACAGTTCCTCAGACGGAGGATTGGCCTCTGATGGCATAGCATTTACCACAGTATCTGGAAAAGAGGAAACACAGCAGCATATCAGGTGGAAGCCTGTGTGTGCGAGACAAAAAGAAAAAGAGATGGAGAAACAAGATGACAGAGAGATCAATATCTGTAATACCTGTGGTGGTCTCTGTGGGGGCCTGGTCGGTTGATATCTCTGAGTGTGTTATGGATGATGGCTCCTCTGTTTTGACAGCCAAGAAGGGTTCATCGGGAACTGGAACAGACTCAGCTGGTTCCCCTTCTGTCCTAGAGATCTCAGTGGGTTGTGCTGGGCTTGGCTCTGGGACATCACATGGGGCAGAAGGAGCCTCTTCAGTTACTGCAGGTTCTAGATTTGGCACTGAGGCTGACTGACAAAGAGTTAAAAAATAAACAGAGTTAAATATTTTCAATGAAGTCTTGCATGCATCAATGTAACTACGTGATGAATCATGGTCTGATTGTACTTGTCAGCAACAGGCTTGAAACATTTAATTTAGGTTATTTAAAGAATGTAGCGACAACTTTCCAATTTTCTTGAATATTTCAGTTGTAACGTTACATTTATTGCAGTGACTGGAGTGAAAGAAAGTGGCCTCACTCACATTTGCATGTAACATTTGGGCCAAATACCCAACCACCCAGAATGAGTCACAGTGAGCACAACAGCAAGATAAGATTAAATCCCAACAACACATTAAAAAGAGAGTAAAATTCAAGAAGAGACCATGTATTTTGTAAATTAGAGGAACGTTAGGCCAGGATCATACACAGTTTTAACAATGCATTTGCTTGCACACTCACTTGAATAAATACTTTGAGGGCCAGAACATGAATCATCCCTAGCTGTCACCAGAATACTCAGAGCCAAATTCCAATGTCATAAACATTGTAACAAAGCAGAACAGGTGCATTTGATCTAATCTTTAGGGTGTCTGAAATCAATGATTTCTATTAAAAGAAAAAAAAAAACGGACCATTAAGAGGATGTCAACAAAATAAAAGCTCATGACCCAGACTGTGCTGCTTTTGCACTGAAGGAACAGGAAAGGGGACAGTTACTGTCTTCACCAAAAAGGGAGGAAGCTAAGCAGAGACTTTAATGGAGTATCAATCACCTCTTGGCCAGCAACAGTGCGTCACCGCTCACACAAACAGAGCAGCAGACTAGTGAGCAGAGCTCTGGAGGAGGCTATCACTTCACGCATAAGGGTTGGATTTGTACTTTAAGTGACATGAAAGCATAAAGTACTTATAGTCTCATGGTGAGTGTATAATTGTGTCTGAAGCGAGGATACAAATGTTTTTTGATTCTGTTTTCACCTGTCAAATAAAGACGTACTGTACAATCTCTACCATGAATGTTGCTGATTTATTGCAGTGGGTCTCCTGATTAAAATGATGTACTATATGTGTATTATATACTGTCAAAGTATTATTTTCCATCTGGATTTAAGTGGTTGAACATTCTCTTCTTCTCCCCAAAACATTTAATCCTGTTTCTGCTTGTCACTACCACTGAATGAATAATACAGACTTCAGTGTAGTCTGATTTACAGCTATGCAGATAAATAATTGATGATCATCCAAAAATATAGATTCAAAGACTGAATAAATGTCTGCTAACCTGGGGTTGAGAGACAGCAAGCTCTTTGGCAACATCTTCCTTGGGCTTGGAGGTGAACAGAGAAGACACCGTGACGCTGCTCCATTTCCCTGCAGCATAGACCTTCTTGCCTGTCGTCTTGGGAAAACAGAAGACAACTATTAAGTGTTTCACCAAAAAACAATGAAGCTGATAACTGACTTGTTGGATTGACTAACAAATAGAAGTTGTGTTACCTTAAACACAGCCACGGCCTGCGCAGGGTAGCAAAGTGATGCACCAACACTTGCCAGACCCAGAGGAAGGGCAAACCTCTTCAAACGAGAGCCTGTTTGAAACCAGCACCGATTAAATCCTAACCTCAGCTAGAACAGTCAGGAAGGTTACGTAGAGATCTCCAAAAAATGCTTCATACCAAGAATGGTCTTTCTACGGTATGGATTCAAAGGAAAAAAGATGCCAACCGATCCATTGACTGATAATGCCGAATTTACATCCTTTTTTTTAAATTTTTTTTATATGTGGTCCACCAATTGTAGGGGCTTAATTGTCAGTAATTGGACAATTGGCTGCTCAGCTGTTCCAGGGCCAGAAGTGTGTTTTGCCCTCATTATTTCACTCTCACATAAGCAGATCTAGGCCTAGAATTGATTGAAGTCTTTCCAGTTTAGCCTTCAGCAAGTGACTAAATGTAATTGCTTCCATAATGATTATAATCACAATAATTACTTGTCTTGACTGATGGCTAGTCTAAATGTATTCTACATGTGGCTGAAGAACAGTTACCTTTCCTTGCTAAGAACATTCCCAGCAGGCCAGCCATGGTGATGGTGCTGATTCTGGGTAGGAAACCTGGGGGAGGGTCTTTTAAGTAATAGTACACATCTGGGAAACAGGAGGACAATCATTAATAAGTTCCAAATGCATTTCCTACACTATGTTGCACTAATGAGTTGTTGGTGGAAACAAGTTCACTGCACATCATGCTGTATGTATGACTGAGTGACAATAAAACTTTAAAGAACCTCAAAAAAGTCATCTCATCTCCTGTCCTGACTGAATGTTCTGAGATTCAGGGAGGGGGAACTTTAGCTATCAATTATCCTCAGGTGCCTACTGTTGACTCACCCTCTCCTGCATGGTAAAGATTAATACTTCCCCTTTTCACAGAGACACAGGCACCCTGCAGAGAAACAGGAAAAAAAATGATAAAACAACCAAACAGTTTATTGGAAACTCAACAGTCTTGGAAATGTGTAAACGGAGGCACTTGACGTAGGTAAGGTTTTCTTCTCCATCCTGAACATTATCAAACTGTCAAATCTCAATGCAGCTGCAAACAAGATTGCATGATAAGCATTTCCTGTCATGCTTCCAAATTGATGGCTATGAGCAAAATCATGCCTACGCTGAACACATGCATTACGTGGAATTAAGCACTTTAACCGCAAAGAAAACGAAAACAAATCACGGGTGGAAAACTTTAAAGCATTCTGTCATTTGGCCTCAAAAGTGTTGAGTGTATGACAGAATTGTACAAACACTTCTGTACATACATATGAGAAACCGAATATTTCCGCTGTTATGGCTGGGCAATGTACTTTATTTTACTGGTAATGATTCATGTAAATGTATTGGTTTGTGCTATGCTATCATCAAACGAGATTTAGTTACACATTTCAATTCACTGTGATCAAAATTTGTGAAATGCAAATACACAAGATGCTTCCATTGTCTTAATTTTTTAAATCTTAATGTTTCTCATGGTTCAGTGTTCAAGGTTCCTACTAAAAACTGTGAAATTTAACACAAAATTTTTGACTGAGCTTTATTGTTCCTCAGCATATTTTGGTTGTATATTTAAAAAACATATACAAATAATGTTAAGAGAGAACCCTGCTAATTATTGCATTTTTTGTGGTATTTGTATAGGAAAACAAAATCCGCAATCCAACTGTTTCATACCAACACAGCAAAACTGCAGTACCTGTACAGTCTGGATTGCAGGCAGTAAACTTTGCCTCACAGTAGTCAGCCCTCTCTCAATAACCCCTCGCTTCTCTGGAATAAACTCAACCTGAGTGGATTGTGACAGTGGATGGTAGATGTTGAGCTGTGGACAGAGACAGACATGAACATGTTATTTTTAGAAGCAACAGTCATGTAAATGCCACGACGTGCCACATACTACCCACTCAAAAACCAAGTATTCATATTTGGGCTCACTCTTACCTTTTCTCGACTAATCAGCCCGTCAGCGGGCACTTCGCTGACTCTGTACACACGAATGGAGGCAATTCCCAGCACCGTCGGGACGGCCACCATCACCACCTAAGACACAACAGTGTTAACTCTCAACCCACAGAAACAGAACAAACATTGAGAGAGATGGTGGGTCTTGAAATGTGATAGTCCAGCAATTCACAGCTTTCAGAAAATTATCATTATATTTATAGCTTATAGAGGTAAGTACATTTACTTAAAAGGCACACCCAACTATTGAGCACAAAAAAAAGACAATTTCCTAATATATAATGAATATGAAGAACTGGACAAAATGCATTATTTCGTCATTGATGCAATTTTCATAAATAGATGCAAAGTACGGGAAGATTTTCAGGAAATCTATGGCTAAACTACGTCACTGCCATTTTATTTGTAGCACTCTGGAGACATTTGGCAATCATTTAGCAAGTTTTAAGGTCTTGAATGGACTACTAGGGATACAGGCTGTTATTCGTCAAAGGTACAAAGACAGAATACAAACATGCCACAATAAAAACTAAAAATAAATTCTTCTAAAATACCAGGTAGAACTGTGTTATGCTATGAAGATGGTAAAAGCTTGTAGAATTAATTTTCTTTGGATAACACTTCTTCGTCTTACAACGTCCTGCATGTGAAGAGGGCAGGCACCTGGACATTGCCGTAGGATATTGATCCATGAAAAAAAAAATGTCATAAGTAAAAACTTTCTATGAGTTCCATGGATCGCGTCTCATTGATCCATTGGGTCCATTCCACGGACCACGGACTTAGTAAGTAAACAAAATATCTCCAGAATGGCACAACTTACTAAGAAACACTAAGTCAGTGACGTGGTTCAGATGTAAATTTCCTGAAACTTAACAGTGGTGTTTTCTCAATTGTTCCAGTAATGTGTACAAAAATGCTGATATCTAATTTCTTTCGCTAACATCAGATCATATGCACGTCAGAATCACTGTGAATACTACTAAAATGAGATAAAAATGCCTGACACATTTAAAGCCCAGTTTCATTATTGTGTATTATTGTGTCTTTTAAGCCACAATACAAAACTGACCTTAAATTAGTTTCTGTGCCCATAACAACACCTGTATCAAAAATATTATGAAAGATCTTTTCAACACGAACTGCATTTACACTGACAGCCCAAGAACTGTTTTAACTAACCCCTTAACTAACTATACACCGGTAAATGAATCGACATCTTAAGTCAAACGGTTCTTGGTTATTTCATATTTCTACACATGTTGGGGATCGTTTTAACAAGATTTGACCAGAACGCAAACCGATATATTTAGCGTTTCCTAAACCTTTGGACCGTTCACTAGTTTAAAAGGTTTGGATTTAGAACAGAACGAAACATAACTTCAGCAACACGTTTTGTTAAGATAGATAGCAAAATGTGAATAATTATTGCTAAGAATGGGCTGACAAATACTGTTCGGATCCAACTCTTCCATTGTACTAAAGCAATGTAACTTAAAGTTTACAGCAAGCTGGGGTCAACCTTAGCCCGATCAAACCCCGTGTGTTCGGACGGTTGACAGACGAAAACAAACTGTGTGCTGGTTATTGTGTCCACTGTTAAGGAATTGGTAAAATACATTCTCCAGGCTTACAGAGACAATAAATGTAGACGCTAATGGAAGAAGAAAGTAAGCTAACGCTTAACTGCCTAACTTAGCTCTGTTTCAGTCAAACAGGCTAACACGTAGCGTATTCGTGTTACGTAACTGACCGCGAGGTGACAGTCAGGTCGTGTTTTATTTAAACACCCAGGAACACTGAGAGTCACATAAAGGTTAGGAATAAATTAATGCCTGAATGAAAAAAAACTATATATGAAACTAGGAAACGTCGTTCACCTTGGCCGCCATGACAGTGCCTGCTCCTGGTTCTTGGTCTTCTTCTTTGTTTCTGTGCAGCTTTACGGTAATCACAGCAAAACCAAAGTCACCTACTGCCATCTAGTGGACTCAAGTTGTACCTGACACAGCTTGCTGCCATGAAAACGTTCCCAATTTTCTTAAAGCTCACATGACAGGACCCCGTTTAACACAGGATTCGGACCCAGGATGTGTGGCAACAGTATTCAGGTCAGCAGCCTGGTAACTTAACTTTACCATGAATAACAGATCTATAAGAAATGGCAACCATTCCTAACACGAGGAATGGGTGTAACACTCTCTTAACAGGTTGTGCTGGTCAGGAAGGAATAACATCCATAAATCTCACGTTGACCATCTCTGTTCTGGCAGAATAGATCAAAACACAGGTACAAATGAACAAAACATAGCTCATAGTGCAGAGGATTCAGTTTATTGAAGTCAAAGTTTAACAACTTATGTTTACAATCTGTATTTTTTGTAATATATATTCATATATATGAAACCAAAAAAGGCTACTTTAGGAAGAATAAATGTAATTTTCTTTCCTTTTTTTTAATATCATCTTTAGTCAGTTTAATGTACAGAATAACAGTAAGCTAATATTATCCTTGAAAAAGAGCAATATGTTCCTTTTTTAATGTCGCAGTGCAACTTACATCTTACACACCTGTGCAATGTACCATGAGGTGTACACCCCTGAAAGAACACACAGTGGAATCTCCCTTTTCGGCCTGTTTCTGCAGGTCTACACACACAAAGATCTGGGAGGGATAACACAGCCTGTGCCTACAAATCATAACTCACACTCTTTAATCTACAGTATGTCACCTGTTGAAAAAAGAAGACCAACAATGCGAAAAACGGAGAATGGTCTGCAGACTAAAACTGTATTCTAACTCTTCTACAGCTGTGTGTGTGTAGGAATACCATTAATAGTCAGTCCATCGTTGCCAAAGTGAGGGTTGGGAGGCACAGGGAAAGTGCTTGCATCATTTAGTTTCTTTGTGGTACTCTCAAATTAACCATTCAAAAACATGAACTATATCTCTCGGGTGTGTTTGCTTTCACAACAGTGTGACGGGATGGAAAACCTGAACTTACAATCAAAGGACAACAGTAATATATGAAAAATATAGATAAGGTACAGATAGTGCTGGATGCAGCAGCTGCTACTTATGTCTATCAGAGTCTTTATCACTGGGGGGCACTGTTGAGTCCTTGGCCTGATATTGCAGATGACATGATTCATCTGAGTTTCACAGTCATGACAGACCATGAAGAGAAGAGGTCTTTGACTGCCCATGTTGACCTTATGTTTGGAGTGAATATTAAAATAGCTTTCAGTTTACAAGTAACTGCACTATCCCTTAATTACAGAGACAAACCCAAATGTGAAGCCTTTGACCGTGTGTCAGTGTAAACTTAAAACAAGTAGAAACCTCCTGTTGGAACGCTAAAGGAGGATCTGCATTAAATCAAGTGCTGAGGGGCAAAAATGCCACCCTTCAGCATTGTACAGTGTGTGTCTTCAAACACTATCTAATGGGAAAAAAGAAGATAACACCAAATCTATGAACTCACAAATTTAAAAAAAACAAATCATTCAGTAACAGTACTTTTGCATGTATCATGCGCTACAGTTCTAATTATCTTGCAACCATGAGAGAAAGAAGTGAACAAAAGAACGAAAATGATCCACAATATTACCCTGTCCAATGAAATCAGTCCCAGGCCTTTTCTCATGCAACACTTCACCAGGAGAACATCTATGGATCAGACACGATGTAAACCAGTAAAAACGGTCAATCAAGTTGATGGTGTTTGTTCAACTGCAAACACCCTGCATCTACAGAGTGAAGAGGGGGACACTGCAAAACCTTGGCATAGAATACATCATACTTTACATTATATCTATGACACAAAACGTAAATAGATTTATATATTCTATGTTTAAATATATTTGTAGACTGTACACAAATCTTTAGAAAATGAGACGGCAAATGCTTTTACCTGATATTCTGAACAGCAATGGTAAAGGCCGATGAAACATAGACCCTGTGATGCAGCCAATGAGATATAGAGATATAGAAAGTGCATTCTTTGTAGTGAGTGACTCCTTTGAAACAACTCTCTAGCTCTTGCATTCCGTTAAAGAAAAAAAAATATTTTTTTTTTGCACCCACACATATAAGTACATACTCTCTGTCTTCCATCCGCTACCTCTAGAAGCATATCACAGTGGTAGTGGAACGCAAACATTTACATCAGTATACACAGCAGTATACACATATACACAAGTCTGTAACGACTAGAGAGAGAAATTAAGAGGAGATGGAGAGAAACACAGAGAGACAGAGAGAGGAAGATGAAGAGAGGGAGAGAGAATGCAACTGAACAGTAGAACTTCAGTAAGTTGCATTGCACTCTATCAGAGGAGCCTCCTTCTGCAGAAAGAATTGTGATTTTCGAATAATTCACAGTTTGAAATAGTGACTAGTGTGCATCTAGCCAGCACAATGGTTTCTCAATGCCTGTGATGGTTTGTTCCCAGAGGAACGGCTAAGATAGATAAACCAGCATTCATGCTACCTTTCACAGTCTTACACCATACTGACAAAGTCACTCCCGTTACTTCCCCCAAGTGTCCCATAAAAATCAGCCTGGAGTAACAGTGAGGTCCCTATAAATCAAGATATGCAGTGAGAGACAAAGATAAGAGAGAAAGGGGGAGAACTGGTGGCTCTGGGTTCAAAGTTCATCAGTACAAAAGTACAGTGCTGTGGTGAAAAGGATTCTCCTCTGTATTGCTGCTACATAGCTCCCCCTGCCCCCTGAAATCAACCAGAAATAGCAAAAACAAGAGAATACAAAGGAACAAATGTGTTAAAAAGTCTCATTTTTTCCCATTTTGCTTGACAAGCGTGTGGAGTTTATGCCGAGTTCCATAGACAAAGGAAGATTAATGCTTTCTGTTCAGGCATGCAGTAGGCACCCTGTGGGGTCCTCAGGATTATCAAAAGTTCGTACACCCAGGACTCTCGACGGTTCCCCCTTTGATATTTACACATCTTACAATGTGTGTTCCTGTGAGTCTTTGTATGTGTCTATGTGAGTTTGAATGCGTGCTCATAGCCGTGACCAGGAACGAGAATTTGGCTCATGTAAAGGTATGTGTATGTGTGCGTGTATATGTGTGAGCGTGTAAATGTCTGTGCACATTCAGTCTTTATTTCGTCTCTGACACTCACACATGTGTTTCTATGAAGGAGTGTGTGTGGGTCATGAGCGGTGCAGCCAGCGGGGACAGATCGTCCTGACCGTTGGTGCCGGGGCTGAGCTGGCAGATGTCTGAGTAGAGCTCGCTGTGCCACTGCTTCCACTCTCTGAAGGTCTGGGAGCACAGGCCAGGGTCCTCCAGTAGGGCACAGATTACTTCCAGCTCTGACTCTTTGGCCTGGAGGATAAAACATAAAGCACAAGTCGACAAAAGTAAAATACTACAACATCAATGAATCCTTTCATAACATTTACTCATTTAATGATAACATAAAAAGTTCCGTCTTCTCATTGCCACCTAAGGGTGCTCCTCTAACTGAGCAGTACCTTCAGTGTGCTGCGGAGGGCTCGGATCCGGTGCAGCCTGTCATTGAGAAGGGGGTCTCTGGCTCTCTGGGTGAAACAACGTCGGAGTTCCTGCCGGTTACAGGGCCGGGGGTCTCCCAGAGCTGTTACGTTTGCTTGCTCCAGGGTCCTGTACAGCTGCTCTAGCCCATCCAGTGGCTCTGGCTCACGACCCTCTGACACTCGCCGCTCCCTGCCCTCTGACACCCTCCTTTCCCGGCTGTCAAGTCTCAACTCCCGCAGGTCTTAGGTAGACAGGTGAGAATTAAGAATGAGATTGGATGTGTATGAAATCTGTTAGCACCCACAAAACAAAACAAGAAAGGTGTGCAAAGGTTGAACTTTTGTCACTAGGGTGCCATAAGAACCTTGACCAAAAAACCATACACCACAAAAAACACAACTTCTTTGGAAAAGGTAAAAGATAAAACTCTAGCAGTTCTCAATCCAGATCCTTCAGTATCATAAAATGGAATAATCACACCCAAAAAGTCACGACAGATTATCTTATCTAATTTTTTGGGGGCCAATCAAGATCTAGGACACACTGACTCTGAGAACACTGGCATCCCTGTGCATATTAATCTATTGCTCCTCTCTACATGTTGTACTAGTGTCCTTACCCTCCTCACCCTCGTGCATGTCTGCAGCTTGTCTCTCTGCCTCCTCATCCTCACTCCTCTCCTCCATGTGAGCTGCGCTCTGGAGCAGCTTTCCTGGCATTGGGTCCCTGTTCCTGGGCAGACTCTGGCTGCGTTGCTTGTGGGACCTTCGGTGTGTGTGGCTATGTGTATATGGACCCCGTTCCAGAGGAAATGGTCCATCCCGCTCCCTGTCCCTCTCTGCAGCATGATGTCTCCGCACAGGCAGAGTGGCTTGTCTGCGTCTCTCTGGGGACAATCCTTGTCTGTACAAACCTCCATACAGCCCCATCTCACCAGCCATGCTCCCCATTAAGCCACCATAATCACTCTCCCCAGGTCCTGTTTGAAGGAAGTGCAGCCCTGCGCTGGTCAAGGGAGTCTCAATGAGGTCTTGCCAGGACCGGCGTTCACGATGGGAAGAGCGGCAACCCGAGGAGTGGGTACTGGTGCTGCCTGTGCCTGTGCCCATGCCCATGCCATCCCCACGCTGGTCTTCAGCTGAGGAGTGGGAGTGAGTGGACTCACTGGAAAAATGTCGGCCGTGCTTGGGCTCTGGGAAGGGACTAGAAGAATTCACCTGTGGAGGGAGAGGGGAGGTGGAAGAGACCATCTGTGGAGGGATAGGGGAGGTGGACGCACTCATTGGTGGAGGAAGTGGGGATGGAGTGGAGCGCATGAGGCTCACAGAGCTGACTGAGCGGGGCAGCTGGTCATAACTGTGGAGGAGGTTGGACTGAAGGTGCAAGGTAAAGGGTGGAGTGGGGGAGATGGTTAGTTAGAGAAGGTCAGTTAGAGAGGGTTAGTTTGGAGGACAGGAGGTAGTGAATAGGAGTAGGTTCGACAGGAGATGATCAAAAGGAGGTGGTGCACAAGGTGGATGAGAAGACAGGAGGAGAAAAACGAAGAGGAAATATAAGAGGTGAAGAGGGAGTGAAGGATGAGAGCGAGAAAGCAATGAGATGGCAGATGAGTAAAAATGGCAACTCTAAAATTCTATAAACGTTGACATGACTGCTTAGTTGGGAAATCATAGGAGCACAACAAATGGACCTTAGTGAACCTGAAATGGTATACTGTATGTGAATGTAACATTAACTTACGGAAATTGGTATTTGTTGCCACCTAGGGGCCAGTATTTGAATAGGGGCTCGCAGTATTAGACACATAAGTATCAGTCTTGGCTGCTTCAAGATCCAGATAGTTCCACATCTGATGTTTTATTAATGCCAAGAGCTGTGATCTGTACAGTTCTGAAAAGTGTGGGGCTTTTAGCAATAAAATATTCCATCAGAATGAAACAATGCGAAGAAACTGTAGAGCGTGAGTGTCTACTCACTGATGGTGTGCGGTGGTAGGTATCACACAGAGATGAGGGCCCCTCCTGTTTGAGCGTCATTGATCCATCGACTTCATCCTGATCACTCTCGCTCCAGTAGTCTGACATAAAGACACATACATAACTGTAAATAACAGAAGGATGAAAACGTACAATCATTTCAGTAAATTCATCAAGTCTTACCTTCATCAGGGCGTGGCACCTTGTCATCTGGTGTGTAACCAATAGCAGCCAGCCCCAGCCGATTCATCCATCTATAGGAAAGATCGAAAGTGGAGAAACATGGATCCAGAGGAGAGTGAAAGGGAAATGATGCGAAGTAAACGAAGATAGGTATGAGAAGAGGAATGGAAGGGATCAGACAGAATCATCGCTCTAAATAATTTATCTGGTATCTACTGTATGTGACTGACTTCATCTCCCTGATGATAAGAGAAAGATAATTAGATAGATGGATGCGCAGCAATCTTCTGGTCTGCTCTGAAGAGAGTCTTAGACTGTCCTGAATCCCTTCTAACACACACATGCAGACACACGCACACCTTTTAATTTTCCCATCAGTCTCTCTGCCTCTACTGCAGGTTCCAGCTTGTCTTGTGTCTCTCTACAGACATATAATATTAAGGACAACACTAAGAATAGTGACAGAAGTCTAAAAGACAGGAAACGCATCATCAGCAAGCAACTTCCTGATTAAAATTGTAATGTAGCACTGATATTATTGTGGATTATTGTATGAGTTTTTCCACAAGTATTCAGCAGTTATAGAGGCATCTTAGTCTACTTTCATTGTAGCGACAGAAGTATATCTCTCTTTTATAAGATAAATTCATCCTACAATGGACTATTGACAGGTGAAAATTCATTCTGGATACAATAGCAATATCTTTTTCATTACTCTTTAACATAATTTGTCAAATACTAAAACATGTGTGTTGATTTTTGCTTCTGTTTAGGTTAAAAAAAACAGAACTTTATTTGCAATTACATTTTACACTTACACTTAAATAACAGTATTGGCCTGAAAAATGTTCCCCCAGGAGTTAGGTCTGGCTACTTCACATATTTTGTACACAAAATCAAAAATTGAGATAAGAGCACCTAAAGCACCTTTATTGTCATGGAAAGGAGAAAAACGCATTGACATATGCACCTCTAAACTCAGTATGGACGTCAAATATAGCCGGTTAATTATGCTCCACCAATTAGCTCTGCATGCCATTGAGCAGAGATGTGGATAATTAGACTTCATCAGATTGTGCTCCTGCAATCTCCCACACACACAAACATGAGAAACACATGCGTACGCAGACACAAATTCACATACATGGTTGTAATTGAACAACCGATTCATATCTTATTTCTGACTATGTTGTGCTGGTGGACTGTTGCTCTGTGTAAAGATGCTTTAAAGTTGGTGCAAAATGTTTATGGAAGAACACATGATCCTCTGACTGTTGTTCACATTACGAAACACACGCACACACACATGCACACTCACCTGTTCATTTCTTCAAGACAATCAGTGGCAAAGAAGAAGCTCTTGATTTTGGGATGGCAGGCTTTGAAGGCACTGCAGTCAGTCAGAATGAAGAGCCATTAGTTTGTGTGTACTTGCTTTTGTGTCTGCACAGTGGGTCTCCGTGTGTGCATGTTGTTCAGTTGATTAGCAATTTGAGTGACATGCGAGAGACACTCACAATTTCCGTCTGCACTCTATGGCTCGGTCTATTCTGAACTCAGGGAGGCTGATGAAGCCCTCAGCTTTCTCATCCTGCAGGCACACACAGATGGAGAGTGATGGTTCATCATCACAGCAGAGCCCAAAATGTCAAACATGCATAATAATATTAAAAATAAATTGGCATAGTGGTATTCTGTTTACGTATTTGTGTGTAAAAACAACATATGTTTTGATAAATGAGCCACTATTGGCTTTTTTCACCATTTGATGAAAAATGTGAAATGATGCTGAGTTAATACAGGCATTCACAAGTATACACATTACTCATATTACACAAAACCATTTTTAAATTATTAAATCTTCAGAGTAAATTCTACAATAACTCCCTGCTGTCCATAAGGAACTATCGACAATGAACATATACTGCCATGTTGTGTCCAAAAACGTATCTACAACCGTTTATGTTTTTTAAATATCGTCCAGTATGGAAGAACTTAATCTAGAGCATGCTTAGCACAATCAAAGCATGCCAGTATAGTCTGTTACTCCAATAGATGCTAAAACACTACATTAGGACACCACGTTACTGTTGATATAATTATCAGACGGTCCCTTACGGTGGTACTTTCAACCTGTTCTCATTCCTGAATTGTCAAAATCACAATGCATTGTCAGGTCCTTGCATAATATATGGCCAAGGAACCATTTCAAATCTATATAAAGAAAACCAATCAAAGCCATGGCTGATTTGCATACTGACAACAGCTCCTTCTAGGAGAGAGACTGAGGTGCTGGAAATGTGCTGTAAAAGATGACTTTGTGTGGACTCTTTGGTCAACAAACATCACAAACTCTATTTAAAGATCAAAGGGAACTATAATAACTTGCTAATATCTAGCCAAATATGGGTCCTCTAGTGGATACAAACCTGCAAAAAAAATTGTGATGGAGATATTGTCAGATTCTGAAGAAGTAATATGTGACAAAGATGCCTTACATTCTGATTGGTGTACCAGTAGAGGCAGGACTCTTTGAGGATAAACCAGTACTTCCTCCATTTCTGGGTGAAATAGCCTTTGGCATCCTTCTTCTTCCACAACCAACCCTCACAGTCACCATGGCCCAAATCCTTACAAGAAATTCTCCTTCGACTCGCACTTGTAAGGGAACCTGGGGTGAGAGGAAAGACCCCTGTCAGAACTGAATTGCGGTGAAAGTGAATTTTACAGCACTTGGAACTGAATTAAACCAAATACAATTAAGTAAGCGCAAGTGTGTTCACGGTTACACTGTGCCACTTAACAGGCTAAATCACAATGTCTGCACTCACAGACTTGCACACTTTGAAGTTGGATCTGTCTAAGTCTGTCAGGGCTTAGTACTGTCTCTCTATAAAATCAGCGAAAATGTGAACTTTTGCAGTCCACTAAGCTAAAGAAATATAAATCTGCCACACCTGAGACTGCTGAGAGAGTATTACGTCAGTGATGCTGATAAATTAGTAGCACCCAAATAGATGAAACAGATGAATGGCATATGTCAACCATCTCTTTTGCAGGTGACAATTCAGTGGTTTTGATCCAATGGATGAAAAGTGGGTCGTATTTGCAGTCACACACAAGCCAGTGTGTGATGCTATCAAGAATTTCTGAGGTCACCTTTTACCATTTTCCATTTCACACCCTCTAACCCTCTCCCCATCACATGTGACTGTGAACATGCCAATGACAGCACCCATGGTCTGAGATGACAGTTTGCTGTTGGTGTCTGGACCGTGGGGCAATCTATGTTGAAATACATACTGTATACTAGCAGTACTTTAAAGAGCATGGAATACCTATGAAAGTGTCCACAAAATACACACCATATGTTAGATGATGTGCAATATTTAATCTTAATTGTTTAGGGTACGTAGATCAGGATAGTATGAATAATAAATCTTTAGACTGCAAACAGGGCCCAGAACCACTTTAGCGCATTCAATTGATCTTTTTGGTAATGTCAACAGTTGCAAAATAAAAAGTGATGACAAAATGCTACACTGATGTTGTCACAGTGACATTACTCATTATGTCACACTGAAAGCCACCAAAAACTCGAGGGGTTAAAAATTAAGGTCTCGTCCGCATCAAAATCAAACTTTGCTGATGGCAATGGTCAATCTCACCGACATACAAGGCCACACCTTTATCAAAAGTTAATATCATCAGGAATTAAGTTCTTTATTGTGCATAATGAGCTTTGCCTGGGTGGATAGTCTGAGAAGTGCAGCTAGAGATCCAGTGGCGGTTAAGACAATTGGTCAGGTTCAGTCAGTACATAAAATGTTATTATATGACATTTAGTAGTCTGACTAAAGTGCACAAGTGTGACGAAACAACAGTTAGATATAGAAGATATACATTATATATAAAATAGAGCATTAGCGACAAACCTTTACTTCTCTTTTTGGTTTTCGTTCGTAGAGATGTGTAATGAAAAGACTAGAGGAAAGAGAGACAAAGCAGCAGACCATCAAAACCCGTTGGAAAAGTACGTGTTCAGGTAATATCTCTAGGCTGGTGTGGATACACATCTATTTTATTCAGCGGGGTAGCAGTCAGTTCACTCTTCATTTTTTACTTATTTTATCAGACATACAGCACAGAGGATTAGACACACAGAAAGAACACTATCCTGTACCCGCTTCAGCCAGGAAATAACCTGTGGGTCTACAACATGTTATTAAGGTTCAAAAGCTGAAAGCCAGAGTAAAATGGACAAAAAACTGCTTGCAGTTAAACTTTACTTGTTGTCATATTTAGAGTCATGTCTAATTAAACCAATGCTCTGTATATAATCCTGGGTTGATGTATGTATACCTACAGATAGAGATACAAATACAGATATTTGCAAGTAATTGATATATTGAGTTTGTCTTAAGTTTATTGAGAGTTATTAGGACCCTGAATTACAAAGTAGCTATTATATTCAACAAAAGCTGGTATGAGTACAGAGATTTCTATTAATATGCCAGGAATACTGTATGTTTATAGTTAGCTGGCTGACACATTTCATGCTAGAACTCAATGCTCTGGAGGAGAGATGATGGCTTATGACGAAGACCGCTTCCTGTGTCACAGTAACCTAAATTTGGAAACCAATTTACCTCATCAGACTGTTACTTTTTTAATTATCACATTACTGAGTGGATCTACACCCACATCCAATTAATCTCAGGTATCTGTCCTTTTCAGGCTACATGCCAGTCTATTAATTGGACACAGCCAATTCTCTATTGATCCGCACGTAACAGCGGATGTAGTTGCTAGGAGACATTTGTTGCACATGTAAAGGCTCCGTTGGTTCATTAAAATGGGCTATGAGTCAACACCAAAATGTATTGCCAAGATGAAAAAGCATCCATGAATAATTACATAGACTGCATCAAATGACTGAAAATGTTTGAAGACATACACCACCCACCGAATAACAATCACCTACCTTCCTCATGGAGGCTGCTCCTGAACTTCCTGAGCCCGAGTACCTGGAGAATAATGAGAGGGTTTTTAAGAATCGATTAATTTGAGTGACTGAAACACTCCTTGCATCAATCGGAAGCAGGTGGCTTAAACACAAACCCACCACCAACACATACTCACCTGTCCGTTGTGTCTGCTCGCAGTGTGTCTGCACCTCGCTGGTAAAGACAGAAACAAAGAACTTGAGCAAATTGCTTCCAATACCACCATGGCAATACGCATGCTCACACAAGCACACATATACACACATATGTTGTATGTCTGTGTTCCATTGTCAATATATTTTTTCTCTTTATTTTCACTCTAAAAACGCACATACACTTTAAATGCCATTATTGTACTTCTTAATGTTACTGCTACTGCAATTTGCATTTGTGTTTTCAATTTTATGGGTTCTGTTTTTTAGTGTTTTATAATACAGAAGACCAATGTCCCTTATTGCTCTGCTATCATCTAGGAGACTTTGAGTAATGGTTTTGCACATTGGCACAAACAACTTTCAAATATCCTTATTTCCCAGAAATGAATTGGTACTTGAGTACACTGTAAGGCAAACACTACAGGGTTATTTTAAGGATTTTTAAGGATTAATTTAATGGGATTTTCACATTATCGCGTTGAAAGGACATAAAAAGCTAATCATTTTTAGAGAAAGTTGTGACGACAAATTCCTCAATTCCATTACAGTAACCATTTTTTTACAATGACATTGTTGATTTGAATTAAAATAGATGCATTTTGTAGGCATGAACATCATGTGACAATACTACATTATAAAAATAAGGCAAAATAAAAAGAATTATGGCCACTTCAGTATTTTAGATGTTGTTGGTCTATTTCAAATTGTAGAAATGTGTGCTGTTTGTTGTATATTGTGTATTGCTCTGTAGTGACATACTTGAACAGAGGTTGAAGAATAAGTACACAATGAAGTTTCTATATAGAGACAAGAATGGATGGGGAAGGCATTCATTCATTCATGTTAGTATATGTTAGTTAGTGCACCACAGTATACATCATGTGCCACTGAGAGCTATGAGTCACCATCATGAGAGGTTGAGACAGAGGCCGGTGTGATCTAAACTGTTAGGGGTGGTAGGGTGGTGATGGTGGTGTGTGTGCGCGTATGTGCGTCATGTCGGTTGCAGCTGTAATTGGTCTGGCTGATGCTGAGTCATACACCCCTACTCACCGGGATGCGCGTTTGTGTGTATGTCGTGCATGCAACTGTGTGTGTTTGTCCAGAATAAACTCCCATTTAGACCTAGGTGTGTTTGAGGAGATGGGCATATTAGGACGAGTTAGGATGCGATTTCTACCTAGCATACAAATGCACTCCTATGTGCGTGTGTACAAATACGCATGCAGAGAGAACAGAGAATATGGAGGGATGGGGGGATATGACAAATTCACAGTCATTCTCTAAATCTGAAGGTCTCCTCTATGTGATGCATATACTATAGACTGAGTGAGTAAATAAGAGGGAGAGAAAGAGAGAGAGATTGAAGTGAATGAGTGATGGAGAGAGACCGAAGTAAGCAAGTGAGTGAATTAGAGAGAAAGAAAGAGAGAAAGCGAGACAGGTGAATATGAATAATTGAAAGACTGAAGCAAGGGAGTGAGTGAGTGAGTGAGTGAGTGAGTGAGTGAGTGAGTGAGTGCAATTGAAATGAGTGAGAGACAGAGACTGAAGTGAGTGGGTGGGCTTCCACTTCAATACTACAACCTTGAATTTGTTAACAGAAACCAGCTAAAACAGAGAAGAAAAAAAAACTAATAAAAAAAACAATATCAGTATAAAAGCATTATAATGTAGTTAATTGTACATGTAGTTTACATACAGACATAGCATCAGGTGGCTGGTCTAGGCGCAGGGTGGAGGACAGCATGGAGGGGCTTATGGGAAAGCTGGGGCTACTTGGATTGCGACTCTTGCGTCGAGAGCGTCTAGTTGAGTCCCGCCGGCTCTCTCTTCCAGGTCCCTCTGGCTCCTCCTCGATTACCAGGATCTTGTCGTCACTGAGGTACCGCAGCAGGGAGTTGTCTGAGTCTGTGTGGGGTGGAGGGAGGGGACAGTAAGGGACAGAGTGATTAGAGTACGGATAGGCTCTACTGAAGGCAAGGAAAAGCACTTCTTGAGCGAGGGAAGAAAACCACAAAAGACATAGAAACCCAGAGAAGGAGGAGATCCTAAGAAACAGATGAGAGACTATAGAGGACATCTATTCAAATGAAATATTAAACAAAAGGGGGAAGAAGGTTTCAGACCTGTAGTATCTGATATGGATTCACAGCTGAGACGTACAGCTAATTCTAATTAATCTGACTGCATACGTATGTTGGCCTGGAAATGTTGTCAACCAAAGAAAACCAAATGTACTTTGGCTCCAAATAAGAAGCAACTTCTCAACCCGTTTGATTATTATCCATATACTTAAATGTGAAAACATCAAAAGTGAGTGAGAGAAAATGGGGAAGAAAGGAAGCCCCCCTACACTCATATTGTGCTTTAATGTTATTCATAGACTTTTTGATGGTAGAATGAGGGACCGTCGCTGGAATACAAATCGAGTCTCAGTGCAAAATGGTTGAGCTGGTAGAATTGGTCACATTGAAATACCTGATAAATGCAATTTCACTTGCATTTATGTTTATTTCTCGCTCGATCAGATACATACCTGGCAGATATGTATCCATACGCAAGCACACCACCATGGACAACCAGGAGATGAGTTGAAATGTGTTGAGCTGAGAATGAAGCAAAGCGCGGGACCAATCTGACCCATTTGTGTGTGTGGGTTTGTGTTTGTGTGTGAGTGTGAGTGTGTGAGGGGTTGTGTTAGCACACTGATGTATATGTGTGTGTATACCTCGGCTCCCTCTTTTGCCCATGCTGGGTTCCTTGGCCTCGGCCATCCAATTATATTCCGGAGGCATGGAAACTGGTCTGAGGTCACCTGGAACAACCAATCATCAATCAGAGAGTTGGCGAAGGGGAAGGGAGGGGTGTGGTCACGGGCACAGGGACAGTGTGGCTGACAGCTGGAGAAGTGGATGAGTGAAAGAAAGTGAGTGCAGTTGGGGGAGACGCTATGTGAGTGCTGGGATACAAGGGGTACAGAGGTGGTGTGGGCACAGCTTGGTTCCTCTTGACGTGAATGAACTGACTCGTCAACATGTGATCTGTGTTTTTGGGTGGTGAGCACACGATGAGATACACAAAAGCCAAGAAGAGCACGATGACTGTAAAATACACATGGAGGAAGGGTGGAAAGTGAAGGTGAGAAAACCAATGGGAGATGACAAAACAAGCATGGGGTAAGTACCTGTGGTAAATACCACAGTGTCTGATCTTCTCTTTGTCTTTGTCTTACCATGGGTGGGGGTTTTGTCCCGCCTACGAACGCCTGTATTGCGGCCTCTGTCGTAGTCAGGCACCGGGGGTCCATCACCCTCCAGCAGGCTGAAATACTGACCACTGTCCTGGTCTAGGTAGTAGCTAACTGCCTCGGAGCCTTTGGAGCCAGACTGGGAGCTCACACTGTAGCGGCTGATGTCGTCACATGACATCAAACCCAGCTCCTCCCTAAACATGGAAAGCAGAATCAATCACTGACGTCATCAGCAGCAGCCGTATCATAATAAACCATAATCATAAAATGGCAGCATTTCTATGGCGCTTTTCTAGTCTAGAGAACAATCAAAGTGTTTTACCCTTTTATTTCATGTCAGATTGTAAAATTTTCTGATTCTTGTTGACTTTTTGGTCAACTCTGATTCCATGAAGAGGACAAAAGTGAACCTAACTCAGAGGCTGTGGTTGTGGTTTGTTTCATGGTTTGACTGATTTGTGCTATGTGAAAACACATCAGTTTTTTTTGAGTTTTGCTTTGTGGTTAAAGCACCTTGAAGCTTGACCTACAAACATAAACAAGGACCAAGTTCATGTAGCTGTTTCACTGCACCTGACTAGATTTTAAAAGAATTGTGTGAGAAAACACGCAGGATTCACAAACCAGGATGGAACATGTTCTGTGATCTGTGATATGAGGCATGTCTGGGTATGTGCATACATGTCTGACCTGGTACTGTAGAGTCCAGAGACAGGCGAGAGGATGTAGACATCCTGCATGCTGGGACCATCCATTTTGGACATACCCAGAGTTCCACCCGGTGTAGGGGAGGTGCTGGTGGGGCTGGTGGGGACCGGCTGGGGGAAGAGACCTAGAGTTACTAACTGGAGGACAATGACAGGGGGTTGTTGAGCACTGGATCTTTCCCCACCACACAGAAAAAAAGAAGCAAGCACGCAGCTTACAGTGTTACGAGCGAAGGCAACCTTTTATTTGTGATATCTTCCTTGTGCTGCAGCCGACACTTGTTTTACCACCAACTCACAGGCAGGGTATTTCAAGATAACTGCTATGCTCTGTGTGTGTGTGTTTTTAGTATCTTTTGTCTGACTGTGAAGCCTCTCCCACGTTCAATCGCTTCACTATTCTGTCATTTTGTCTCAAGCCTCTTCACTCACACAGGGCTCTCCATGTCTGTTCCCATGACAACCCCTCCTCTTCTGTCTCTGTCTCTCTCTCTCTCTCTCTCTCTCTCTCGCTCTTCCTCTCCCCTCATCCTGTGCAAAAGGAGACGGAGAGGACAGTGGAAAGCTACCATGGCCTCCTACCTCAGCTCCATTCAAGGACACAGATTCATTCGTCACATCATCCCGTGAGGACAGGATGCCTCACTTCTGGTGTCATGGAAATTCTTTCCGAATTTCTGATGAATGATATATCACAGTTTGAATAGCTGGGGTGACAAATATGTGACCACGGTTTTCTCCCCAAGGGAAACGTTTCCTGGTGTTTCACCAAATATGCGAGGAATACTTGAAAATGTGAATATAGACAGAAGCAGAGCTTGAGCAGTGGTGTGCATGCTCATTAAGAAACCCCACTTTTCATCATTTCATTTGATATTAAAAACTTTCCACCCTCTCCCTAACCCCACCACCAATCCAACTACTTCCATTCCTACTCACACTCTCTCTATTTTCATCTTTTATTTCCTTTCTTTCCCTTCCCCGTTGCTCGGTCTGTCACTCATGAAGGCAGCTTACAGTAAGACGGCTTCACAATAAATAATAAAGATACAGAGGAGGGTGGTAGAAATAGGACAAATGAGAGGAAGAGGAGAGGGAGAAAGAGAGGTGGGGGAGCCATGCAGTGTAGTTGAGCTGAGAGTGAAAACAGTAATTTAGTGATTACAGCCCACTGCTGCCTAGCTGAAAAAAGGGAGGGGGGAGTAAAAAGTAGAGGGAGATGGGACTTTGGTTAAAACAGCATTTAAACCATTTGACCACCGCTGCATCCACTCCGATCTACGCCGTAATCTACTGCTCACATCCTCCCTGAACCGCCATTCACTCATAAAAGCTTCAGCGCAGAGTTTAAGAAGGACTTGAATGCAAAAATGTACTCAAGTATCAAAAGTCAAAGTACTCAATGCGACAAATGGTCATGATCAGTGTGGTGTCAAGACAGAATACTAGGATTCAGAATACAGAGTATTCATTCCGGAATGCAGTACATTTGAAAACTGTCATTTTCAAAGCAAACTAACACACTGCAACTAAGAATGTCAAAGAAGCCATAGCCCCTCGCCCACTGAGCCGGTGCATAAATAATACATTGCCTACCAATACATGCTGCCCAAAATAGCAAGCATTTTGAAAAATAAATTATTTATACATCTAAACATACAACAGCAGATTTATGGTAACGGGGTCAGGGACAAAGTGTGGCAGACATCTGACCAGTGGGGTGACCCATGACACTATGAAGACAGGTATGAAAACACTCTCTACATGTCCATTCCATAGCAGCAGCAGAGGTGCCACGCATACAATCCTCATCTCTGTCAAAATCATTGGCAGCATCAATATAATTAAAGGGGATCATAAAATTGTTCTTCTTCTATCCTGCATGTGACAGACACACACAGGCTTAAACACACAGATGCACACAGAGAAAAAAAAAGGAAGATAAACAAGGTTGCCATGGAGGGATTTGTGCCTGGAATCACATGACAATTTGTAGAGATAAATTGTTTCCTTTGTGGATTGGCTTATAATCCATCTGAACAGTTGCCACATTTGGGCTAAACTTCACAGCCGCACAATTCATCCTCCAAAACCAGGCTTAGAGGCATGAGTGTCCGTGTGTTTGCATGTCTGTCTGTTCCTAAGTGTGTGTTTATTTATCCAAAAGTGATCTTACAGAGAGCAGTGACCCAGTTCCGTGTTCGCTCACCTCCCAAAGGAGAAATGGGACTGATAACGGAAAAAAGTCCCCTGCATGCGTGAACACACTTACAAAGACACACATACTGTAGATGCATATAGATGGTTGAGCATGCATACAGCCAGGCATGGAATGTGTGCAAACCCATCCGTATACCAGCACAAACGCGCACACACACCCACACACACACACACTCACAGTCTGTTAAGCAGGATATTTTGGATTCAGTGAATTATCTCCAATATTTGCTGAGTAGAGTCTCTTGTTTCAGAGGCAGTGGAGCTGCGTGTAGTTGCTTATGAATAATTAAGAGCTCTAGGCTTTCTGAGAGAGAGAACAAATCTAAAACACTTCTCACACAGATATTTTGTCCGCTCTGATCTGGACGCTGGCGACACATCTTTGTCTTTGCCACCCATCAGGTTTAGAGCACGTGGAGCTTCTACGCTATTGCACACAGCAAATACAACAATGATCCCAAGATTAGAGCAACGATCGAATAAGGCAACAACCTGTCAGTCCTACAGCTTGTTATTAATGGAGACGGTGATGAAACTGCAGTAAGCGTGAAGAACCAGGCTGTTTGTAATAGTTGCTTTGCCATTATAGATAATTTAACCACAAACACTTCTGCTGAATCATCTGTTAGGCTACCAGCCTAAGTGGCATTTTTTCTCAGTTACAGTGACGTGGGGTTTTTTTTGGAATTTGATATAAAGTGGCCATCCACATGTTTGGATCTATTCTTCTCTTGAGGTGTCTGTTAAAAATGCTAAGGCCAGACTGAAAGTGGAACCTGAGATCTGCAAATCAAACGTCTTGACACCAAACTGAGCAATCCGACCTCTTGCGGAACCTTGCTGCTCATGCACTTTTAGGTAGGTCAAAGACGAAGGGGAGTCTGTAGTATCTGAGTGCTGGTGCCAGTTCACAAGTCACTTTGGTTCTTTATGGACACATCGCCAGGAAGCTACTCATAAAAAATATAGTTGGTTGATAGTTACCATTGCTGTCAGTAGGAATACAACATGGCACACTTACCACATGTATAGTGAACAAACAGAACCTACTGTAACTGCACTGTTGCTACCAAAGACCAGAAGACAAAGACACAGAGAAACACAACAAGAGGTTAAAACAATACACATAAAACTGAGAAGACTGAGACGAACAAAGAGACTGAAAGAGCAGCAGAGCACTGAGCCAAGATCAAAGCATGCATGTAGCATGTAAATGAATTAGCCTCATGCGAGGTTATAAATAGCAACCGTAGAAGAAGGGGCCGACAGGACGGTTAGTTTACAAAGGCAGCATCAGAGTAGCTCTTGCTTCACCCACTGTAGACTTTTGAAAAGGGTGGTGAGAGCTCTCTTTTTTGTGTGTCTCACAGCACAAATTGTACTTTTTCGGAGACAAATTGCTGAGTGATTTTGCTTGGGTATAGACAGGATTTTGAATATGTGAATATGTATGTAAAAAGTATTCGCTGCTGAGATAGATGTCTATGTTTCAGCGAGCTACGATATAAACCTTCAAACCAGCACTTTCCCCTTTAGATTTACACTACATTAAAACTTTTTCTACTGGAAAAGAGTCCTTGTCCTTCCCTGCTAGGATTTAATAAATCGAGCTCTAAGTATCAGCAAATATGAATGTGAACATAAACGGGAATATGACTTGAGCTCTTAATGACCATGTATTGCCCTGCATGGGTTATAAAGCCAAAAGTTCAAGTTGCATTACTACCTATTAAACATTTGTTCAGCTCTGAGGCAAAGCGATATGGAAAAACTGTTCAAAACTGTATTTTACTCTCCTCAATGTTTATCCTGCAAAGGTGGCATGTAGATGTTACAAAAGCTTGCAAGTTAAGCCAGGTAAATATTTGTGAATGGTTTTGAACAGTGACGCAGACTGTAAAAATAGGAGATTTAGCAGAAAAGCTAAACAGGATTGATGCAAGGTCAAACAGTGAACTAGTTTTATGGAAATATTATTTAAATGCTGGTAGAGGATTCTATTCTATTAGAATGTACAGAAGGGCAGAAGAAATGAGATGAAGAGCTGAGTGAGTTAAACATAAAGCAAGAGGTGAAAAACATTACATAAAGCCAAATTAGTGCCCAACACAATTTCCAAATGAGCAACTACAAGATATCTACAAATACAGAAAGCTGTGTGGAAGAGGCACAACAAATCCCTTCGGATCAAATCCCAGTTTGGAAAGTCCAGGTCATGGTGAGTTTTGTGAGGTTTTCAAAGTTTACCTGCAGGCCCAGTGGCTTCCAGCGGACGTTCCTGAGCAGAGCAGGTGTGGAGCTCAGTGTGTTCTGAGGCCTTTTTTTCAGCGTGAGGATGACTCCACATGGGTCCTCTCTCAGAGCATTGACCAGGTTCTTCAGCTGCCAGCCCACCTGAGGAGCACACACACACACACATAAGCACAGATCCATCCCCATGAACTTGGATGGAACCAACTGAGGACAATCAAACATGACAACTCAGGATCCAAATTTTTTGGACTATTTGAAAAGGAACACACATTTCTGCAGTGTGCATGCGCAATGCAAATTTGCTTCATTTAATGAACTTCCATCTAGAAACACAGCAACATGGAACCATTTCCTGATAACAAATCAAAATTACAAGAGCAAACTTATTTTCTTGCTAAGAGGCCCCACTATTTAATTTTGATTGCAGCTGCGCAGGTACAACATGTGGAGGTGAGTTTGGCTGACTACAACACAGCCAGGCTCATTCACCTCAAGGTTTAATGTGATTAAGAAACAGGAGCAAAGAGGTCTGCGGTGACGTTCAACACATCAGATAGTCAAGATTTACTTTGATCAACGGAATTATTGATGGAATCAAATGGACTGATAGGAGGATGGATATCATGGTCAAACTGCTCAGATAAATGGACTGCATATCTACAGCACTTTTCTAGTCTGGAGGACCACTCAAAGCACTTTACAATGTTTGCCTCACATTCACCCATTCATACACACATTCACACACCGAAAGCCAAGGTAACCATGCAAGGTCCACTTGCTTGCTGGGAGCAATTTGGGGTTAGGGTCTAAGTGTGTGTTTGAGTCTGACATCATGTTCATCATGTTTATAACTGCTTTTTGTAGTGACACATATCGTTGTTTATTTTTGTTATCTTGTGTTGTCTTTGGAAATTAGTTACTGGCTAACTGTGGTGCAAAACATATCAAACCTGTTGAGATAAAAAAAAATAATAATAAATGATCCCTGACAAAATAAACTGGATATATAAATAAATAAATAATGGATTATTTTTGTCTGTTGTTTGCTGATTTCTCTGCCTCTTTTCCTCGTGTTTTCATTAATGTTGCTCTCTGAACCTTGATGAGCACAGCGTGTGGTGCTTGGTGCAGTAAACAAGTGAAACTCCCAAACCTGTTGACATTTCATAAGTAGGGGAGCCTCGGTATCATCGTCTTATCATTTTACTCTGGTTATAAACATATCAACATTTGGCTGTTTTTCAGTTTTGTTTTCAGTGTTGTTTTCAGGCCCAGTTTCAATCTAAACAATCTTCACAGTGAATGCTCCAGATTTATAGCTGTGTTTGTCTTGAGTCTAAGGATGCTTTATTACATGCAATACTGAGTACCAGAATCTGCTCAGTTGAGAAATATGCAAAAGTTGTATTCGGCGAAACAACAATGACTTTGCCTACCAAAGTCACTGTAATGATCACCATTCATCACTATACGGTCACAGTACCGCAAACTGGTTTTAATGAGTTAGAACGTGGATTGATAAATATTTTAACACACACACACACGCCCTGATCTCACTCCTGACCTGCTGATGACCAACTTGTCAGCTTTTAGTATCCTGTTTCCTGTTCTTTTTGGCCCAGTTCACCTCTCAGGGTTCAGCCAACATTCACTAGCAGAAAGAGCCTCGATGGAAGGAAGTCACATGACCTGATCAAAACGGAGGGGAACTCACTAATATTCCATTCCAGACAGCTTTTTCCTCAAAACTCAGAGTTTGTGACCACTCATCGCCCAGAAAATCAGGGTTCAAAAACTGGGATCAGAAGGTGTGAGGGTTAGTTACTGCGGCAACAACCCTTTGCTTCTTGTCTGTGCGGTGCGGAAGATCTGAGCGACACATTTCCTGGATTCCCATCCACAAATATTCTGTAAATTGATCTGCATTGAATTGTTTCCTTTAAACTTTCTATTCAAAATCGGATACAATATTGGATCTTCTTCCACAGAATTGCAGGTTTGTAATAAAAATGTGTAAAAAAAAACAAGCAGCCAATGTGAAGGCTATAAGTAACCTAAAAAGTAAATACTCTACAAAAAGTGCATTCAATTACTGAAATTATTATTACAAATTTAAGTCCTAGTCTGTGTTTGACTGAACAATACCAAGTTTGAAACATGTCAGACTGTGCAGTTACATACACTAAAATATTGTGCAGACAGATCATCATCAAATTGTCATCCATCTGCGATGCTTTATGGAGTCAGAGCATTTAGATCCATCACAATTGTTGTCTGCACATAGGGTACAGTCTGTGTTAACAGCAAAAACAAACCCAAGCTTAACCAGGCCAATTTAGAGCTGATCTGTTATGCAAATATGCCGAGAAAAACACAGAGAGACCTACCAAAATAATAACGGAGCATAAACTGCTGCAGAAGAGGTTTTGCACATCCCGAGGGGCTTCATTATTTTCCAAGACGCTATTACCTCCACGTAATTATGTTGCCTCTTCAAACAATCAGTTTGTTATTTGAAATTCAACGTTTTTCCCTCCAAAGAGAGACTGACGGAGTGTCAAACAGAAGCTCATACATAGACATGAGCTGTGTTGTTGCTAAATATGTGGGCTAGGCCTACATAATGATTCTGCTATATAATGGAATTTGTTCTTTCAATATTCACACTAATCTCATTTTCAAATGTGGAGCCCCAGAAGATAAAGTCGTCAGCCATAATATTGTGCGCGTGCTGAAGCGGATAGGTGTATTTGGTGCTCAGCACCATAAGTCAAAAAAGGGAACTCTAGTGAATAAAGACTTCCCCCTACTCTCCCCACTTTCCCCTCCTTCCCTTTTCATCTGCCCCTTCTTCTCTTGGCTTTTCTCTTTACCCACGCCCCCTTAGTTTCCCAGGATTCCCTCATTCTAGCATCTTGTCACTTTTTCATTGTTTAATATTACACTTTCGCTCTCTCTTTTCTGGCAATGGCTCTCACCGCTTTTCATCCTCCCTCTCCCGCTCCCTCTCCCTCTCCCTCCCTCTCTCTCTCTCTCTCTCTCTCTCTCTCTCTCTCTCAGAGACACACACACAGCCCTTTGCCTCTCTCGGCTTATCTCCTCCCCTGGAGTGAGGGATCAGAGTGGAGAGGGTCTAGCCGAGGGAGTAATGAAGGGTTGGAACTGAGAGCCTGGCAGGGAGCGATCTGCACTGTCACCCGGAGGAGAGAGAGAGAAAGAGAGAGAGAGAGAGAAAGAGAGACAATCCCGCTCTCTCACATGTCAGTCAACACAGTTCCCCAGTTCATTCATGATTTCACATGAACAACACATAACTCAACGTAAAAGGAAATATTTAGGAGAACAGAACAAATAAAACACTCCCAGGCATATAGAGATGTCAGAAAGCTCCAATCCACACTGTGCCAGAAGTGACAGCACCAGCAGAGAACACCATGATCATATTCTGTTATAAGAAATCTTGTTCCATTTAAGAAGGCTGCACCTATCTGAAAAGACCAAATGTCTCAAGAATGCTAATGAGCTAGTTTGGATGTAAATTTCCAAAAAAAAATTCACAGTCAGGCTTTAATCTATAGTTTCTCCACCAAGCCTAATTAGCCTACAAAGCAATGCAAGCACAACACAGGACAGAGGGCACCAATGAGAAATAATTTTCCTATAATTGTGTAACTGTATTGTTTGTAACCTTCTCTTCATGTACAATGGATTGATTTATTTAAACTCACCACTGTCTGGTGGTTGACTTGGATCACCTCATCTCCTGCATGAATCTTCTTACACTGGTCTGCTGGAGACTACAGAAGAGACATTTAAAAGGACAAAAATAGGACACATTGAGAGACGAGAAAAGGAAATATCACAGGAGGCATGCAATCAACGTCATGCACCACAGAGAACGGAACTGGAGAAGGTCAGTGAATAAACTCTGAAAAGTGGAGTGCATGGCTGATTCATCAATATGGCAAAAATCCAAACAATCCTAAAATGTCTGATTACATTACATTATAAAACGAGGGAGAAAAACAAAATGCTTAACATTACTTTTTTAAGTAAATCGAACAATTTTACATTTTTACAATTTTATTTTGCCTGTTCCTTACAGAAATCAATGTAACTGATAACAAATTCTTATGAATAGTCACATCTTGAAATAAGATAAAGAGGGCAGATCACTGCACTGGAAACAGATATCTGATTCAAGGAAACTGTTGAAACAACTCTGTTTGTATTTTAACAGATTGAGTTTATGCCGCACATTTGGATCTTCCTTTGTTGACATGTTCTATAATGATTAAAGTCCACTTATCTTGTTTAATAAACTTTAAATATAGTTTTGTGACGTTTTATTGCCTCTTAAGGCTTAAAATTTTGTGCTTTTGATAGTAGGGTTGTACAAAAAAAAAATCTGCAGTGTAGTGCTGTGTGTGTGGATTCTGATTGATTAGGCAGAAAGTTTCCAACTAAACAAAACAAAAACTCACATTCTCTGTGGTTCCAGTGATAACATGGAGTCCATCATATGTCGATTTGATATACATCCCCTGATACACACACACGCACACACACACAGACACATAAGAATAGAGGGAACATTTAGTATATACAGTATAACCAGTACAATGAATGCATATGTGAATCTGTGTCTGTATGTGTTCCTCTGTGTGTGTGCGTGTGTGTACCTACCAGTCCTTCACTAGGCATGATGCTGGTAAGGTGGACCACCTCCAGATGGGCAGACTGAGAGACCAAAGAGTCTGACGACAGAGAGATGATGTGGTCGCAAATCCCTGCTAAAGTCTTACACTGGAGACAGAGACAGAGAGATGAAGACCTATTGAGATTGGTTTGGGGCCTTGAGGGATGCTGTGATCTCGCTGGAAGAGGTGAAACAGAAATCATTCATCAGTTTGTTCCAGATTCCCACTTCCATCACTGCGGAACTCAAACTGTTTCCTGTCACAGTCTGTCCACAGGCATGCCCACAAGACACAGTCACGCACACTGCAGCACATCATCGATACCAGCCATCCCCGAGGAGGACACATGACATTTTATAACATCTTAATTACCGAGCATAGTTTTTCATTCGATTTCTTTTTGCATCAACTAAAAAAAGTCACACACATTCAGCATAGAGTGAATCATTTGTTAAATTAACACTGAATTAAACGCAGAAACTATGACACACACAGATATATGCAAACTGCAACAGACACACAGATGATGGTAGTCCTAATGTGTAATTATCAGATTATAGGTAAATAGTTAAATAAACAGGATTCCTCAGCGTCTCCCTCACATGCACGCACACCCATACATGCTCTGAATTGCCTTTGTGTCTAAATTGTGCTACAGAAATAAACTTAGCTTGCTATGCCTAACATAACATAAAAATGTCCTAATATTTCAGTATTGAAGAAATATATGACATTCAACGCTCTTCTTAAGACGTCCATTTTTTAAAATGGAACCTAATCCAAACTAAATCAAATGTACTGTATTTGGAGACCACCTTGCTAATTATTTATATCCACAGTTTTTGGAAAAATAATGCAAATGTTGAAAAGAGTCCTATCTTGCAAACTTAAAAATCCTTTAAAAAATTACCAGAACCTTCTCTTGATCCAGATGTGCACCAAAAACAAACCACTTGTGCCCACCAAGTTTTATCTGTCAAAAACTTTTTGAGATACAGGCAGACACAACAGAACATAATCAGCACAACCGGAGTACATGCACTGTATTTTTCACCTTGTAAGAAAATACAAATCCTCATTTTGTCCCTAGGGGGCACTGTAGTGAAATGCCAAAAGGCTTCCAGTAGAAGAATAATGAATAAGTGCATAAATGTGCATCACTGAAGTGAGGGCACAAATAATTAGAAAAAAAGTAGTAGCATTGTGTATAATACAGTATGTAATCCAGCTGTTATTGTATATGAAGTCCTCAGCTGGAGTGACAATGTTGCGGCTCTGCTTGTGTTTGTCTTTGATCATTAGACTAATAGTCTTGACCCGGGATTAACATGAGCTGTCAGACAAAGGCCTAGTCACCAGTGGAGAGTCCAAACTCCTCTAGAGTGACACACCCTGCTTTGATCTAACGTGGCTCCAGAGAATCAGAGCACAGATTACAGGGAAGTTAACTTATGTGGCTGGCTGGCGTGAGATTTAAGAGCAGTCAAACAGAAAGCCAGACATAGTACACTGCCAAATGGATTAAGCTCTGACTGCACACACACACCTCCTTCCACCCTCATTCTCATTTTCATTGTTACGCTTCCCTCGTCAGCTCTCACCTTGACTTCCTCTCGAACACACGTGTGCAAGACTCTACCAATGTGGACATGCATTTGCTGGAAAATGTGCATAGTTGTATAATATATCACCTCCACATACATGACTGTGCACATGTCTCAAATATGTGAACTAAAGCGAGACACAGAAGGGCGAGGATGGAGACCAAAGGAGTAAAGGAGAAAAAGAGAGGGGTATGAGGGAGGAAAGGGGAGGGAAAAAAGGGAAAGGAAATGCACAACTAGGACAGCCTTATGTAATTCCTCCAATCCTTATGCATGTATGCACATAAACACATGCATGCGAACACATCCACACACACACACACACATTCATACAAACTTCACGCTCCATCAGACACACATGCACATATCTCATCTCTCACTCACTCACTCACTCACATACACATACACACACACACACACACACATATACACACACACTATCCCTCCCTGTCCATCTGATTGCTGCAGGCCCTTAGTCTAGAAGAGAACAGAGCAGAAGTGAGTTTTGCATTATTGAGCACAAGCTGACAAACTTACAACTACAGTAGCAACTAACCAACGCATTTCACAGTCTATGCACCACATGCTGCTTACGCACACACACTGGAAGCAGCAGCAGGGGGGTTCACATGCAATATTTCTATCGGAATTAATGTCCATGTATCCATCTGTACAGGTTTCAGTTTGTGTGATTGCGTGTGACTTTGTGTGTGTGTTTAGTGGCCGTGTGGCTACACCTCCACTTTATTAATTTCTAACACACATAGTAAACAAGGATCAGCAAGGAGGCAGATTCTAAGCCCCCCCCCC
>OMNV01005857.1:1275-13598 GCA_900303265.1 Brotula barbata | reverse complement strand
GAGTGCAGCACCTAATTCCCCCTAATTCCCTAATCCGGAGCAGGGCCACTGCACATACAGCCGGCACTGACCGAGGCAGCACTCACAGTGGGGTCCAACTGATGGGGGATTTTTTTGTGCCATTTCTTAAGCCAATATCAATAACTGGTTGGGGGAAATAAACATCCAGTAGACGTCCAATGTCTGTGGATTAATTTAACATTTTACATTAAAAGAAGCTCGACTTAAAAAAAGGTCAAAATTGGCTCTTTGTATATTATGTGACAACCAAATTAAGGCAGATGACATACGTGACACTCTCAAGCACAAACATATGAATCACTTGACCCAAATTATTCAAGCTTGTGGGAAATAAAGAGTGAGTAAGTGACTGACCAGGGCACACAGGAGGTCCACAGCTTCAAGGATGAGCTCCTGATGTCCTATCCTGGTGACCCCCAGCTCCTCCAGCTCCTGATGGGTGATGTGTAGAAGCTGTTCTCCCCCCATCTGCTCCCGCTCGAAACTCTTCACATACTGCTGGAGACAGTCATCCAGACCTGAGGAGAGCATCACAGATGCAATCATGTCAGTGTGCCTGTGCCAACGATCCACAGGCTATCTTTAGGAAAGGGACAAAATATCAATGAGGGGGACCCAACTGTTTGCCCAGGCCGCACCAGATTCAGACATCACTTCTAACTAACACTTAAAGTTCAGAATTTCACTTTGGGCTCAGCAGCTCAGATCCAGGTTCCATGTCCTTAGCCACTAGCAGTGACAGTGCAGTAAAGTGTGACGTTACCTCACAATAGGCAATTACCCACTGTTACATAGTAAATATTTTCCCTTCTTTTAGTGTAAAAATATGTACAAAATAAATCAATCTATCCAACTGCATTACAGAACCTACATAAAGTTTTGGTATGAAAATATAATTTCAACCTTAGTTTCAACAATCTTGAATACGGGGTAATAAGGATATTCCACAACGCAATAAGGCGGAGATTTTGTAGAAGTTATTGCCAGTTATCTTCAAATGTAATTAATATCTGCTCGTGTGTGGTTTTGATTTAATTATTAAAAATAAAGGATTGCATACTACTGTTGTCATGTTGAGAATGATATTGTTGCTCGTCTTCTCATCTTTAGAGCGTCGAAGTTATTAATTAACATTAGCATGCTAGTTTGTGTCCTTCCGAGCCATTCAATTGAGCTAGCTATTGCTAACTCGAGCATTAGCGAATGAGATATCGTTCTAATTCTCTAATGTCTCAATATTCTGTCTAGTCTTGTCTAAAGTCTTCTTTGGGTTAAACACAGCCCGGTTTACCATCTGACGACATAGGCAATGGGATGGAAGGCAGCTAAGTCCAGCTCTGCTCTCTGTTTTTCGTCGTTTTTCTTCATTCCGACTGACCTAGCCTCCGGGCGTAGCGCCCGTCTGGTTTAACCGCCTCCTGTATCTCCTCAGTTTAACTTGCTGTTAAACCCCACAAGCTCAGACGACGATTCGACAGTGATAATATTTGATGACACGTTTTTATTGTCGATAATGCCGACTATTCTTCGCAGCCCTGTGTAAAAGAGAGGATTTCATTGTAGGTTTTTACAATCAGAGGACGTCATTAAGTCCACCACTTCATTCACAGTGGGAGGTTTAATTGATTAATAAGTCCTTAAAGTTTATGGATCTTCATCAATTCAAATTTCAAATTCTAGTGAAAATCCAAAGGTATCCAAAATATCAGAATGCAGTCTAGGTAGATAAGGATGAAACAATAATAAAATTATCTACATGAATATCAAACGAATTACGAAAAGCTGTTGCTTTAATAGTCTACTCAGTTACCAATTTATTTACCAGTGTTTATGGGTTTAAACGTGCTGTGTACAATTGAGATCAAACATAAACAGAACATTTTTGATGGGATTTGATATACACATAGAAGAGACATATCTAATACGAAATTTGATGTACAAGGAGATAATGATGAATGAGGTCATTTTAGTGGAAGTGGAGTCATCATGCATGAAAGATAAAGTTGATATAAAGCAAATGAAGCTTTTGTTGATCAATTATACTGAAAAAGACACTGTTATAACAGAATTTTGAGTGAGTGAAATTATTACGGTATGTGTTGCGTTGAGCCGGACTTGAAAGACATTGTTAAATTACCACGCCGAGTTTGGATGAAAATTTCAGGCCTGATTTAAGCTTCTGCTATTCTAAAACCAAAAAGACTTGATGTGCAAACACCCACTCAAACACAAACTGTGAAAATGTGTCTCATTCTGCCAAATACTGTGGAAACAACAGCCAAAACCAGCAGCCTCAAGCCAGAGATTTCTTCGATACTCTGTGGCTTCTTAATGAGCGTCACCTAGAAATCACATCTGTTTGGCTCCAGTATACTGAGATGATTGTGTAATGAGATTTACTTCTATGTCACTGCTTATCACATACAGGGAAAATACCAGCAGTGCATTTTAATGGTGCTCGTTTCCAGACTCACATGGATGTGATGATTTTCATGCATATTCTGGGTAAAGATGGATGTGTCCAAAAAATACACAAGCGCCATATTGACTTGTGACTTTCCGCTTTAAGCCGTGGCTGGCTGCCATGCACAGGGGCCATCAGCTACACATAGACGTGGGGGGTCCAGGATGCTATTGATCTGCAAGTGCCTGAGGCTTTGAACCAAACAAAATTAGCAGAAAGCACACCTCCCTGCAGACCTAATGAACAAGCCTGCTTGAAAATGAGCACACACACATACACAGGAAAAAAACACAAGAAAAAGCAAATCCATGGGCAAAACAGCAGCTCAAAAACACACAAAACACATAAGCATTCATCTCTCTGCAGCCCAATCAAACATACGAATGCAATTACGAATGCTGCTGTTATTCAGGGTCCCGACACCTCTGTGGAGGAACGTTGTTAAAGCCAAGCAGAGCTGTGAGGAAAACACTGATGCCCAAGGGAAGAGATGCTGACAGAGAGCAGACAGTGTGGTAGCACCTTAACACAGTCACCAAACACACAACAAAGGATGAGTAAGAGGCATCTCTCTCTTTCTTGGTGTGCCACGGGATAGAGCAGACTATACCTTCTTGCTGTATGCAGCACTTTTACATCAAACACATCAGTGATTACTGGAGCAGCAGAGGTGAAAACTGCTTAAGACAATGCACCATGTTAACAAATGTGATATTGTGTTTTGTCGTGAAAGCCTATGTCATGTGAATTAACTGTTGTACAGCTGACACTGTGTGAAATCCATCAAGCAACTGTAAAGACATATTTTTACATTTGCACATGTAACGCAATCTTATTATATTAGAGTATGAAAAAAAAACTGATGCTCGGTGATAATTACGTCACATTTTCAAATACAACGACACTGTGAATGTAAGAACCAATAACAAACATTATATTGTGTCTTCAAATCAACTATGCTGTTTGTGATTTAGTGCCATTGCATCATCGTTCCCTATTGTAGTCATCAAATCAACAAAGTTTGTTTGTATGTTCCCTTGTTTTTGTCCAGCATTTCCTTGTTTGAGAATAATCAACTCTATTTCAATCAAAATTTTCAACTACAAACTTCTGTGAGAGTGTTTTTTCTGCATTGACAGCCATGAAATCTCATTGATAGGTTAAAAAAAAATCCGAAATCACAGCCTTGGTCCCCTCCCCACATCAGAGGTCCCCCGGTTGCTCCTGAGGCAAGTAGGTGGAGCCATGGGCCAAAATGGTTGGTTGGTTGAAAACCACTGCTTACATGTGCTAAAATCACACTGATGCACTTCTCCTCACTCTTTCTGCAGCAGCACTGTGCACATTAAGTGGAAACAAGCTGTTTGAGATCCTTTCTCTTGTTTATGATAATATAATTTATACTTGAAACCCCTGCAAAATAATAATAATGGGGACACAATATTCGCTGTTGTGGATCTGTACATGTTAAATGTTTTTCAACAGCAGGCTAGATAAGATACATATCATATGGATATGAAAGGAAAACAAAATGTACATCTATTTGTGGCAGTAGTACTGGTAGGAGTACACGTGCGTCGTAGTAAATGGGTTACAACATGAATTATTTGTGGTGTGGACCTTTATGCTTCAGGTGGAGAGTGCACACGTGATCATACACCATAGTATGTTTATACTCATGCCCAATCTACATCACTTATTTTTTATCTGTAAAATGAAAGAAAGTACATATAATGTTAGCAATCAAGCAGCCAGGAGCTGACAGGAGGATGCAGAGAGCAGAGTAGAAAGAAAGCCCTGCGGCTAAAACTTGGATTCTGATACTGTGACTCCCAACCCTCGTAGAAACAGACATGTACAGCAAGAGAGAGAGGACAAGATAGCAGAGGAAATAAGGACCACTTCTCAAAATGGAAGTCTTTATGTCCATTCCTACAGGACATGAATCTCCTGTTCAAACTAATCACAGACGCCTCCCTCTCATTTCCTCTGGTCTTATTTCGGACCACCTTCATCCATTCAATATGGCACTTTGCAGCAGCAGTATAATTGCATGTTAAAAATCCTCAAGTATTTGGTTGTACTGTTGTGATGCAAATTCATTATTTAAAATTCAGCTTTTCATTTTCATTCTTTATATTTTCTCATTTTCTTCTTTATATCTTTCTTGAATGTTTGCTCATTGTATAATATCCTATTTATTTGTATTATTATATTCTATGTCATTAAATCATATATTTTTTTTTTAGTTGGCTCTCCCGCTTTACATATACACAGTATATCAACATATCAACATATGGAGGAAGTACATGTGTGTATGTGTCATTCTATTTTTGCACACCAAATTTTCTTTTTCACATTTAATCCAGCCTATCTGTGAGGAGCAGTCCAGTGCCTGGGGATTGACTCCAGATCTATAGCCTGTAGTGCCTTGGTCAAGGGCAAGGGCAGGAGTAATTATGCACAAGTTTTGGTGGGTGGAGGAAACTGGAGCACCCCGAGGAAAGCCACCGGGACAACATGCAGAAAGGAACAGGCCAGAAACCCAGGAACTTCTTGCTGTGAGGCAACAGTGCTAATCTAATCTAATCTACAGTAATCAGACCGCTGAAAAAAGAGGAATTACGTTCTCTCACTCTTCATCGTATCCACACATGAATTGTTGCTCTCCTTGCTCCTCTCCTTCCTCCAGTCTCCACCAAGTATATAAAGTATAAATTATAAAAAGAAGTGATGAATAAAGTATCAAAGAGGTCTGGGTTCCACTGGCTCCTCTGGGAAAGCCTCTCACTATAGATATGGCCCAGATCCGCAACACACATAGAAGACTGGTTGCTGCATTACATGGAAATGCGTTCGCTTTAGGTTTGATGGGTGATTCAAATGTTGCATAGTTCCCCAATAAACTGAAGCTTGCACTGTATGAGAATAAAACAAAGACATGTATGGGTAACACACACTCTTACATGCATATACAGTGTCCCACATGATTCTCACATATAATGTGATAGTGACACACAGCTGCTAGCCAATCAGACGAGTCAGAATGCTTCCCCCTGGAGGACAAACAGCTGATCTGGGTTCATCTGCGAAGTTCATATGCCAGCTGGAAAGAGCACATGGTGTTCACAACACACACACACATGCAAATATATGCACCCACAGAGGTCGGATACATCTGCGCTGCAACTCAACAGAGACTTAGTGTTATTAAAATGATTTAGATGTAATTAGTCGAGATCCCCAGCAGTTATGACTGCAAGGGGCAACAACAAATACTTCTTCCGCAGCCCAAATGTCTCCTAACAACTGCAGCAAAAATGAAAACTGACCTGAAGCTTAGAAGTAGGCCATGTGGTGTAATAAGAGTCAAACAAATCTCAGCTTGCATACAGCAGAAACAAACAAAAAGTCATTTTAGATGAGTAATGTCAGCGGTGTCTCTCTGTGTAATCAACTCTTAAGCTTATGCAGCTTTCCCTCGAGAGATTCTGACTTGGGAATAAACTATTTTATCATAGCTGAACTGTAAAATGAAATTTTGTTTACACCGCAGCAGAGTGTGTGGAGTCATAACAGCGGGCACTACTCATGTGGTGATGACATAGCAGTGTCTTCGGTGTAAATATTGTGTTTTTTGTGACATGTTCCACTACTTTATTATTAAATGATATTTGCTGAAGCTGCCTGCCTCTCCAACAGTCTCTCCCGTGCTTAAAGAGGAACAGTTGTGAGTCTATCCTGTGAATACTTCGACGTGCAGAGAAGTTTTTTTCTATTTTCTTCATTTTGTGACTGCAGCCTACTTCATGTATTGTGGTGTCTGTGTCATTCAAAGGATTCACACCTCGATAAATTCTGTTGTCACACTTGGATCTGTGAAATAGAGTTAATTCTGTGCATTTTCTCTTTTACGGACGAATAAAAATCTTTTCAGCAATCTTTGTACTGACAGGGATTCATAGTGGGGTTTCCACAGAATTTGAAATTGTGAATTGAGAAATATGAGTTTTTGTGCTTACATCAGGTGGATTTTCTGGCGTGTCAATAAAGAAGTTAATTGTAAAACTGTAATGGAAACTACCTTGGAGACATATAAGCTCTCCTGTCTCATTTTGGAATGTTAAGAGAAACATGATGTCAACCATGTGTCAACCGAAGAGGAGATTCTCCCAAATTTAATCAGAGACAAAGAAATTACAGCGATACTACACAGTAAACAACAATGAAAATGTACAATTGTCAAGAGATGCAAGATGATGTGCGATGATTGTCTTGCATTCTAAATGGTAGCAATCCAGCAAAGAGAGCTTCAGCAGCAGTGCTGGTGGAAGCAGAAGATGAAAACTTAGTATTTTGACCAGATGGATTAAATATTACAGCGACTTCACTCAGCTGTGCTACAAACAGTTAATTTTTTCCAGATAGTCCGAGTACAACACAATAGCCAAGAGCAAATTCTCTCATTATAGCCCACGTTTAGTCATGACGTCATGTGACACAGGACTGCCAGCATCGTTTTCCCAGGAATGTCAGGTCAGACATGATTTCTGAATTCTACATGGAGAGGCATGGGAAAACTAAAACAAGTGCAGCTGTTTGTAAAGCAAGATAAATAAGGGCCTATTACATAATGTTGGTGTAATTTATACATTACAATTTTCTGTGTATTTTGTTTTGGCTTTGGCTTTACCTACCCATGATTCCAATCATCACTGAAGCTCAGTGCGGCGAGGCTTGGGCAAGCATCTCATGTTGACAGCTTCATCCACAGTTCCTGCAATCCCTTCCAATCTTTCTATCCTTTCCAGGCAAAGTAAACCCCTCCACCTCGGAAACTTGATGGTCGCCAGGCAACCAGAGCAAGAGAAGCCTCGAAGCAAAACTGAGGGATCAGCAGTTGCTACCCCTCAGGACCCTGCATTGGCGCTGGGCTAAGGAGCATACACACTGTCTCTAAATACAAACAAACACACATAGTAGCCTATATACAGTATATATAACCTCCTCGCTTACTGAGAGCATTAACAGCTGAATGTGGCTCTAACAGAAACGCTCTCATAACAGTGACTTAGCTGTTATTGCCACATGAAATCAGAATGACAAAACTTTGTTCGGTTTTACTTTGGGTCAGAGTGCAGGTTGGGCTTAGAATGGCAGCAGGCAGTGAAAAATTCAGCCTTGCCACCATCTGTGAGCTTCCAGCTGGAGTAAGTGCTTCAGTGGGTGCGAAGAAAGGACGCAACACTCACTAAAAATATTCCTACTGTGAAATATCCCTTGCATCATGGCAGAATATTCTTAAGGGAGCTGCATTTTGCTTCACTGGTATGCAAGCCTTCAAATGCACTGCCGCCTCCTCTCTGAAATCCAGCTACCGGAGAGGTGTTAGGGAAAAAGGAAAACCGGGTCAAGCAGAAAGCTACATGAGTTCAGAGGCTGTGGTCCCATCTGAGTTGACCTGAAAGAATCTCAAGTGTGTACAGAGTCATCGAGCAAGTAGACAAATTGGAATTGGGAAGAGTTAAGGGAGTTGAGGAAGCTTCTTTCAAACACAAGGTGATTCCAAAAGTTCACAAGGAAATATTTTTTCCATTTTCCAGTGCCGTTTCCAGCAATTTGTCTATATTGGTGCATATACAGCATATTTTCAATTCCTTAAGTCCTTAATTCTCATCCTGTTCTTCCATGCGGCAGCACCACCTTGCACGTTAAATGAAAACAGTGTGTATGACATACTGTCTCGGAAAGACCTTGCTCTCCTCTGACTGGCCAGCTGCATGGGGCCCGAGCTATAAAACCCTTAAAATGTAGAAATTGAATTATGATTTTGTTCTGTAACGTACTCCTAAGCCACTCACCTGTCCAGTAGGGGGCAGAGCACCAATAAACCGGGTTGCCAACTGCCCTTAAAAACGTTACGTTAACATACAGCCTTGAAAATGCAGCAGCTACCAGTGCAACAGGTGCAAATTCAACCAGTTAAACACATATATCCACACACACACACACTCACACACACAGGCCTCTCTGTCCAAGTGGCCGGATAGAGCGGGTGCTTTGATATGATGCCCACTGCATCTCTCATTCTCTGCACTGCCATCGCCCCTCTGCTCTCCCCTCTTTTTTCCTTTGCACACTCCCTCGTTTCTTCCCCCACCTTACCCCTCTCAGTCTTTCTTTCATTTTGCTCCACTCCTCCCCATTCCTGAATCTCTCTCTCTCTCTCTCTCTCTGCTCAGGGCCCATGAAACAGGAGGTTATGTGTGCGTTTATGTATGCAAGTGCCGCATGTGTGACTCATGGTGTGTGTAAACGTGTATCAGATGTGAGCTGGATGTGAATTGGATGTTCATGTGTGTTGTTGCCTCCCCATCTTATGACATGTGCTGTGACTCCAACACGATCAGATCTGGTTTCCATGACTACCGATGCCCCACTTAAAGCTGCTGCTCCAGAGTTTCCATGTGTGTGTGCTGGTGTGCTGGTGTGCATGTGTGTACATGTCTCTGTGCGTATGTACAGGGCATACTATTTCAGTGAACACGTGCGTTGCTTTCAGTGCATGTGTCATTGTGCGTCCATATACAACACCTGCATCTCTTTACGTCTTTATGTATTAGAGTGAAAATGGAGGGCAATTCTCTGTGTGTGTGGGTGTGTGTGTGTGTTTGTGTGTGTGTGTGTGAGTGTGTGTGTGTGTGTTTTGCCATAATAAGCCCTGCTCTTTAATCTTTAATCCAACTGAAACTACAACAAGCACACAGCCAGAGCCAAGGGAAGTGTGTTTTCCAACACAGACTTGCTTACCTTGTCAGCAGGAGACTAAATCAGAGGACACAGTATGGAATGAAACTAAACATGGTCCTAGACACCCCGGGAGTCTCAGACAAGCAAATAACATCTCAGAGATTCTTGCCACAGTGTGTTAAGCGTTCTCATTGTGATGTTTGTCACAAAAGACCCATATCATCAGTGTCAGCCTAAGATGATGCATCCATTCCTGCTTGTATTCATGGTTTTCACCCTTATTCTAGTGGTTTTGTCCAAACACAACGGCAGGCAAAGAGGAAAAGGAGGAGATTGCTGCAGGAAAGTGGACTGCATTGAATCTCTCCTTTTTTTCTATATTTTTATGCATCTGCAATCGTCTGATACCAGGTGCCCGAAAGCACAGGGTGAGCTTAAGAGCAGAGAAGGAGCCCCATTTCTCTTTGTTGCTTCACGCATTAACCAGTGATCTGTAAGCTTCATGCTTTACACATGAATTGCGTCTGCGTATACCCACGAAAATACATACACACACGCATTCACATTCACACACAAACACACACACACACACAGAGGAAACTCCTTCTGTGTGGGTGTTGAAATCACAACAAACCCCGATGAGTCATCTTTCTGTGAGCCTCACCAGTGGAGCAGGCCTTCCTTCCTCAGCACTGAGGGATACAGTTAGTCTGACGGGCCCGGTAACTCGCTGTGTCAGGTTTTCTCCATGGAACTGCGGAGAGTCCCGTCTTTCTGTCCCATATTCTTGTACATGATGGACAAGAGAAGCTGCCTCTAAGACCTGGATGGGCCTTTTACAAAAGTGGGATTTTACCTTTTTGTGGGTTTTCTGCTGATGAAGAATGGGATCTAAAAATTGCTGTCCTACATTCATGCAACACCTGTGTCACTGGAGACAACGTACACGGGTCTCTGGGGCATATTGGACAGCTATTTGACCTGTGCTGACTCTGGTCCATTCTGTGGAGTTTGCAGGTTCTCCCTGTGTCTGCTCGGGGTATTGCTCTGGCCAGTGTCCTTGACCAAGGCACTGGGCTGTAAATCTGCAGTTGGGCAGTGGACTGTGGCTGCCCATTGCTCCTCACAGTCACAGTGGATGGCTTAAATGCAGAGAATTATTTTTTGTTTTGTGAAAATACAATGACAAATAAAAACTATTTCTTCTTTTTACCATATAAATGCACCTCCATGACATAGTTTTAAAACCAAGTGATTAAATATAACAATCTATCTATTGAATAAAACATAAAAAATCAAATGAATCAATATAAGTATATATTTTTATGAAGTTTAAAACGTTTATCAGTATCAAATTAAAAATCATAAAGAAGAAAGCATATGTAAAAGAATCAAAAGCTGAAAACATAGTGTTTTACAGAAAAAAACTATTTCTACCACAGAGATGCCAAAGAGAACTACGAAAACTCCACAGAAAAATAATATAATAATCCATCTTCAAAAGAATTGTACTGTGGGCTAGGACAAATGCTCATAATGTAAGCATATAAATTAATGTTACCCTTTTGTGCTTTGCTTGTGTATAAGAAAATAAGATCAATGCATAAAACCCCTGAGGGTCTATATGCTTGAAGCCCCATAGGGAAAACTGAGGGGGCCTCGAGAACAGGAACAACAGTGTGAGATGCTGATAAAGGTCTATGTAAATTACACTTCAGAACCCAAGCTCTCCATCTGAAAGAGGCCGGGACTGAACGCTCATGTAGAAGACCAATCTGGAGAAAGTAGCAGTGCCAGTTCTGTGGTGATGAAAGGAATCAAGTGTTTGTAGCAATTGTGCTTAATTTTTCGTCTTAACTTTACTGCTGTTGATAGATATGAATTGTTGTATCGATGTGTTGGGCTACCCAAAACATATTTTTTTATACTACACTTGGCAAATAAGGAATTATGGTGTGGCATTTTATAGCATATACCCCATGAGTCTGACTGGTTGACACGTAAACTTGTCTTTCTTTTACCTAAGACAACCACTTTTACTGCTGTCAGTAGTATCTGTTGATTCTACGATCTGGTTGATCAACTACAAATCTCAATGTGTTCCTAAATGTCATAGTTTCAATCATTTACCTGTGCAGCTCTGATCACTGAATTCACAAAAGCAACTGGAACAATTTAACCTCTTAAACTACCTCTTAAACTTTGTGGTAAACACCACTGGATCTTAAAAGATTTTCATTTGAAATTCTAGTGAAAAAACCAAAGTTTTCAAAGAAACAAAAAATATCGCAATACATTCTGAGGTAATCTGCACAAAATGATGCCCAACACATCGAGAAAGAAATAAAAAGGTGATAGCAAAGAAAAGTTACCATTACTTGGATTACTTTTAAGAACTGTATGAAAATGTACTCAATAAACACATTTCAAAGCCATCAAAATGAGTAAATAATTACAACAAGGTCTGTCTGCACATGTATGTGCCTTCAATGTCAGCTCATTCTTTAGTCAGTGTGGGTCAGTTGTACTGTGGCAATGTACATAAACCCATATTTTATACTCACATCACATTTGCAGTGTTATTAATAAAACTCTCATTAATAAATTTCAACTCAGACGCTGCCCACTCTTAAACAACGGCACAGGGGTGAACACTCCATGGATCAGAGGATGAAGCCATAATTCCACTGGCTGCTGACTGTAGCTGTGGAGAGCAATTACAAAACCAGGAACATCACTGTAATCACATAGCGCATCCTGAATACATGCTCACCATGTCCCCTGGAGGTTTTATCAACCACACTGCCTTCTGATATCAGAGACACCAATTGAAGAATGTAGTGTTATGATATAACTATAGAAACTAAAATACTACATTACAAAATCACCAGTGTATTTATACATCAGCATGTCTTAGCATGAGTACAAAGGCAGGAATGAAGTCATTGTCAGATGCAAGCAGGGGATTGCGCCCCCCCAACACACACACACACACACACACACATACACACAGCCAATAGGCCTACCACAGTTTCTGTCACAGATCCCAAGCTGACCAGAGTGTGTGAGAAACAGCCCCCCCCCCCCA
>OMNV01005854.1:10941-22135 GCA_900303265.1 Brotula barbata | reverse complement strand
ACAGGCAACTCAATCGCACTCCCATTCACACCTATGGGTAATTTCAAATGTCCAGCTACTTGTTCGACGACTTATCCAGTGCTGTCTCCTAAAGCGTGAACAAAATGCCTGCCAGCCCCTCTGTGCTCCAGATAATCCCTCCGATCGTGTTTTAGTGAGGTCTGAACATTGATTTGTTTAAACCGGATACTCCGGCCTGTTTGTCTCCTGGTCAAGTGTCTCCTCTTTGATGTGAATGGATGTTTTTCGCTGTAAGAGCCGCTTACGTGAGCCGCCCTTGTATCTTTGTATGCTGCTGCCCACGTCACCTTGAATCTAATCTATAGGTTCACACAGTGATGTTTTCATGATATAAATCCACGCGGGTCCCATTGATTAGTGAAAATGCTCTGAATTGTTGCCAAGGCTGGATTTAGCTTTTCATTATTTTCAATGCACTTACTGTCATGAGGCCCATTCTTGTAATGCTTCACTGGAAGACATTACATAGAAAGTTAAGCAGAGTTCAACATTGTTACACCACCTAAAAAAAAAAAAAAAAAAAAAAAAAAGACCAAAATCTACTGTTATTAGTCTCGGGCCAAAATCTCCCAGTCCCATTTTTAAGTACACGGACAGATGGCCATGTAGTTCAAACTTGGCCTAGTTATGTTAGCAGATACTAAATCCGGATTTTCACATTACTAAATTAAAATGTCTTGCACCCATTTGCAGCTTGTTGGTACACAGAGCGTCGTTGCTGCTACAGTATTGACACCAATCCACGACGAGGTGTAGCCGTTTGCTAAGCACATGACAAAAACAGCCTCTTACAAAGACACAATACGTGACCCACATAGAGTGAGCGGAAGAGGTCATGGGACAATGGTGGCAGACAGTGTTCGCCCTGAAGAAGATCCAAGTCTGACCAAAATGATTTTACAGCGTTCAGGATGTATTCCTGCTCAAAAACCAGGAGGGGAAAGAATTTGGGGCAGTAAGCATAAAGTAGTGAAATAACACAATGAGGTTAAAATCGATGAAATATTTCAATGATGCAGTGTTTGTTAGGGAGCAAAAAACAACAACAACACGAGTATCCTGAAGCTTAAAGTTCTCTAAATAAAACACATTTTTATTTGACATTGTGCATATTGAAGTCATATTTTCTAGAGTGTCTCTTACGACAGATTGTGTTTGGCTTTATTTTGAAATCCAAAGTTTTGCTGTGGTTCATATGGGGAAATGTTGTCGTTTAAACTAACAGCACAACTCTATTCAGTAAGTCACATATTTGAAGCTAATATGTACTTATTTTGATGAGGACGCAACGCACAAAATACAAATTTTCCCCGAGCGTGTGCAAACCAGTCCAAGTGATATGGGAGCGATGTAGACCAGATGTAGACTCATGCATGGAAATGAGCCCTCATTAGTTTCTTCCCTCATTCAGGTCGAGGCGCTCCTCTCATCTTCTCTCTCTCGGTCTGTTTTGCTGCTTTTTGTCTCTCTGTTGCTCCGTCTTTTTTTCTTTGCAGCTAAAACTGGGTCAGATGTTGCTTTCTCATCTTCGGTGGCTTAAGATGAATAGCCGGAATGAAGATTAACGCCGTGCTGGTGGATGATGGGAACACGGCAAATGTTTAAAAAGCACTGCGAGATTGGCGCCCCTTGTAATTTATGCGTACGCGCGCGCGAGCACACACACACGGCCGAGCGGCACACGCATGGACGCTCGGACGTCATAGATAGTGTAGCACTCCATCCCAGAGCACTTCAAACACGCAGCATCTCTCCCCTCTCGGTGCTTGTTGTTGTGATCCTGTTTTCCTTTACAAGATGTATCTCACTGCAGCCTTTCTCCCTGCTATGTCTTTATCTAACATTTCAGCATGGACTGCCGCCACAGCTCAATAGCTCTGTCAGGTTCACCTTTTTAATGTAGAGAGATGTCAGAGCCCCCTCGACACAGCACAGCACCTCCCCCCCCACCAGACACACACTCCTCACAAACACTCACAAACACACGTACGCACGCACAAGTAGGCTACTCTGTGCTACACACGGGGTAGAACCACTGAGTACGACGGAGGAGTAGTATGAAGTACCACGTTGCGATAATACACGTAGTAATAATGTCAAAATATGGTGAAAATGATGAGATATGCAAGATCTTATGTCGCTCCTCTGACACAAAGTGATATCTGTCTGTTAGGGCTGCACAATGTGGGGCGAAGTGCATCACACTCCTTACATTAGACTCCAGTAATATATTGCAAACTATTCAGTCTATCTTTGAAATAATTTTACACACATTTGAGAGCTTGAAAGAATGAGAAACTTTATTAATCTCTCACTGGGAAGATTTCACTGTCATAGCAGCTCAAAACAGGCAAAAGACACGAAAAGGACAGAATGAAAATACAAGAGAACACAGAAATACGAAAAACAAACGAACTATTTAACTATCATTAACTATATTCAAACAAACCTTACTGTGGGTAACTCTATTTTACTATAAATTTAACTATATTTACCAAAACCTTTACACAATGAATTTGCTCACAGTAGGCCCAACGTTTTATTGTCTCTGGTGAGGGTGTGAAGAGTAGAAGGATCCCCAATCCATAATTCCAATAAAAAAACCCGACACTGTCACGGCTGATCAATGCATAGCGTATTGATCGGTAGTGATGTATCAGCACAGAAGCCGGGCAGAATTGATTGACTCCAGGATTGATTATTTGTCCCATCCCTGATCTTGCGTGCACTTTTATGGTAAACGACAGCACACGTGGCCCATAACACGTACTGCATACACACTCTCTCTCTCTCTCTCTCTCTCTCTCTCTCTCTGTGTTCCCCACACACAAAACATGCATACATACATACACGCTTAAACATGTATACCTGGAGTGTATAACCCCAGAACACAGTCAGCACGTAGAGAATGTTGATGACTTTGGTGTTTGTCTCCATTGTTGATTCTGAGGGCCTGTGGCTGCTGTGGAAGGATTAAGCGATTAGAGAGGCAGCACTGTTAAGATTGGCCAGCAGGCTTCATCAGATAAAACATGTCGGAGCAAACAAAAGCTCAGATCTGCTGTGTCGAAACATCGCCGGACCACTTTGATCTCCTCGCTCCTCCTGTCGGGGCAACGAGAGTCTCTCTCTCATCTTCAGATACCTGTCTTCCAGTCATCGCCTCGTCATACGTGGGCGAGGGGTGGGGAGGGGGGGTTTCTTCCTCAGCTTTGGTGGGAGTGTTCTTACGCTCATTCGCCCCCTCCGCGTTTCCTCCATGTTTCCTTCAGACCACGCTCTTGTATGGGGAAAAACGCCGCGATCAGATTTGTTTGTCAAGGACGAATTTCCAAAAACGGTCGATTCAATAGAGAGAATTTACACAGTGTGTGTAAACTTGTTATTCAATTGGCAGTGCCAGATAAACTGATGGACAGCAGGAGATGAAATCCACCCGGCCTATTACGCTCCACAGTCTACTGTAAATTCCACCCCCAGGAGACCGATGCTAAAATTTGCCTTTGCCTTATAATTTTCTCTGCCCTGTCAAAACAAACCGAATTGCGCACTACCTCATTTTGAACACGCTCGATGTAAATATATACTTTAATGTTTGTGCCAGAGTTTGTCCTCAGGCTTTCTGTAGGAGGATATTAGGCAATTCTCTGAGCGGAGCCGGAGCAGATTTACAGTCAAGACAGAGAATAAGACACATGGGAAATCTCATTGAGCTGAACTCATCAACACAAGTGCATTGCTTATTGTGCTACCAAACCGCATTCTCAGATTGTTTCACTATCTGCAATAATGCACCTCAGCCTCGCATTGTTTTTATGGAAATCTTTTTAATGTTTGCATACTTCATTCCTAAAATGGCTCCCACGGTCAACCAAAATGTTTTATTTATCACAATGGGTTTAATTCCAGCTACGTTTTGACATGAGAGAGCCTAATTAATGCATATAGATACACACACACACACACACACACACAGGCTATTATAATGTAATCTGCATAGCATGATTATACAAATCATCAGTATACAATAAGTGGACAAATACAACCGCAAAAATGCTACTGTGTGTCGGTATAAGTATATATTATATATATATATACACACAGTATATATACAGTATATATATATATGTATGTATATATGTACTGTACAAAAGTCTTAGTCCACCATAAGATTTGTTGTTTTAGCAATGCTATCTGTCTCTTTATTAGAATGCAACCAGAAAATGTGTATGCATTATTAAAAAATAATAATAAGTATAAGAGCAGATTCTACAGGCTAAAGTGTCAAGGATTTAGCGTGACCTCCCTTGGAACCAGGCTCTCTTCACCCTAAATGGAATGGAGCCCTTATTAATGTCATTGCTAACACTTGTACTTGTCCTACTTTCATCACTGTTTCCTGTCAGAGTGACTGCTGGGAAAAAGAACACCAAACACCAGGTTGGATAGGGGTGGACCAAGACTTTGGCACAGTGCTGTTTATATGTATGTATGTAAGTGTGTGTATGAGTGTATTGCGTGTAAATATTTCTTTTCTGGTGTACTCCCCCATGCCACGATCTCACAGTGAACCCACGTCGACTTCCGGGCCTTAGTTTGGTGGCTCTTTGACACTGGGTACTGTAAAGTGCTCCGTGCCCTTGTCACTTTCAGGGGTGCGCGGACAGACCATAATGATCTGGCCGGAGTCCAAGATGGCACAACACATAAGGAGGCAAGGCACTGCTGCTGATACTGTAGGTTGGAAGAGGCTGTTCTTCCCTTTATTTCAGCCTAAATCCAGACGCCCATGATTCCATGTGAAATGTAACTGTTGAAGTGATGTCACAAGTTGATGTTCCAAGCCTTGAATCAACTTGATGGCGGTAGGAGTGTGTATCCTTATTCTTTGTCGGTGTCATGGTTTCAGTAAGGTAATGTAACGATTAAGGCATCAGAAGAGAAAACTGATGTAAATGTGCAGAAACTGAGGTTGGATTTCTTCGATGGCCTCTTTCTTCTTCCGGTTTCTTTTTCTGGTTTTCTGGTTTGTTTATCCAAACTGCTCTGGAAGCAGAGACCATTTATGACACCATTCATGAAAAATCACATACAGAGGTGTGCATGAAAACCGGAAATTATCCGAATGACCTACACAGAATAAATGCACCGGAAAATCGCTGTTAAAATTACATTTGACGTAAAATCAGGATTGTCAATTTAAATCTCGCCTTTCCTGACTCTTACCCATTTCCTCCTTGAAGCTCTCCATCACCAACCCCCCCACCTTTACTGTCCACCTCTCCCACCCCTCCTCCCCTCCTCTGCTCCCCTGGATGACATGAGGTCAGCAGGTCCTGCTCAGAAACATAATTGAATTTCTCCTGACCGCGGCCTGCCATCATTAGATGTATTTGGAGTGTGTGAGTTCCTCTTCTTCATTAGTAGGCCCTTGAGCAGAGCACAGCAGCTCAACATGACCTCAGCAAGGCTCTCATTTAGACAAACATTATTCAGCCGCCATCGTCCCCATTCCAGTTCCTGCTTTAAGTTAAATGTCATTTTAATGAGTCTCCAACGTTGTCATTTAACCTTTGCTTTAAAAAAAAAAACAAAAGAAAAATCCTCCAGTCAGTCAAAGGTGGTTAATTGGCAGGAGAATTCCTCTGGGGAAAACGTGTGACATCCACATGACATCGCACATCCACATGAATATGTTGACACACGGATGCACATGAAAGCGTGTAATCAGGCACAGACAACAAACGTGACTTTGGTGTAATCCATGACTCATCTTCATTTAAGCAGAAAAACCTCATATTTGACATCACCTCCCCGGCTCTTCTCACTTTGACCTCCCAGTTTTTGTCTCTAGTAGCTACACGTAATATTGTTTTTCTCTGTCAACAACTAGAATAACTGATGGCAAGTGTGTGTTTCCTCTCTCGCTCCTCCGGTGAATCTTCAGTGTGTGTAAATGCTACGTTCCTCTTCCCTTTCCCTGTCGTTTTATCAGTTGTTCTGTAATCTGTACTGTATTTTTATAGTGTTAACTGAAAAAACTCTTTAGAAGAGAGACAAGATCAAGAGTCAGCAAGGCTAAATAATTTGATGTTGCGGAGACAGAACCACAGCTGTCAATCATTACGCGAGCTTTCCACCGATTCCTCTTGCCCGTCAATCACCATCTCTCACGTGGCAGGAGAGCCAAAAATTATCCACACGTGAGGAGTTTTTGAAACGTCGATCGTGATCAAGCGCGTCATTTTACGAGTAGTGAGAACTTCTTCCTACAGAAATGAAAACATCCATCTGATCCAGATTTTCACCTGCTCCGAGGGCAACGAGGCCCCGAGAGAAGAAACAATTGCATTGTCAGAGAGATGAAGGCAAACAGGCCTTCTTTGTAATGAGGGTTTGACCGGGAAATGTCTGCTCCGAGAAAAAGACACTCAATACGAGCCTCGTTAGGATGAAGGAGGAGGCAGCTGTTAGCGAAAACATGACAGCCGGCAGAGGCCGTCCAACGTCCGATCCAGAGCGTTCCGATACAGGAGTCTACCAAACAAAACGCACATCAACCGCCTCACCGGACAGCCATCGATAACTATGACGAATGACTTCATCAGCCGCTCACGCTGGGGAAAAAAAAAAAAAAAAAAGCCTCAAATAAATGATGTGGTGTCAGATGACAACAAATAAGTCCTCAGCTTCAATAAACACTTTCACCATTGGTCGAAGCTACGGGCAGGGAGCCCTGCATGCACCAAATGAATGAATCAATGATAGCACAGATGAACGTGGTGACATTTGTCCTCACTTGAGTTACGGTTTATCAAAGAGGTTTTGGAAATTTAATTTTCTTTTTCTTTTTTGGCGTAACTTCCAGTTCCCATCTTGAGGCAAACTAAGAGCCTCTTTGCAAAAACAGATCGGTGCATTTATTTAAATGTTAATATCGTGCATCAGTAAAATATGTTTAAAAAAAAAAAAAAAAAAGTTGAAAAAGAGAACAGATAATTTAGTAAGTAAACAAATTCAATGAAGAACATCCGGTTTTAGTTTTGCACTGTGATCACATCGCATCAAGTCCAGTTTCCTGTCAACTTAATGTAAACTTCACGGACAGATGACGGAGTGTTTACTGTCCTTGGCAGTCCATACAAATATTGATCAGCTATGAGCAGAAATAAAGGTTGGACGTCGGCCACCAACCTCTCTGCTGCCGCTTTCATTTTCCATCATTGTAGCTTTTCCCAAATGAGTATTTTGAACCTCCCAAACACAACAAAATATGATTCCTCAAAAAAGAATTCCCATTTACATGACATTCGTTCCATAACCTCACGGTGTCATAATTATTCAGCAGATTCCCCCTGTGCGACCTCTGCACTCGCACGGTGACGTTCTGTTTTTGCGATCACTTTGTGCGTCTGTTTTTGTGCACTTTGAGCACTTTGATGGTTGTCGGATATGTAAAGTGTACGTTGTAGCGCCGCTCTCTGTCAAAGTCAGTGTTGTCAAACAAGGCAGTGCAGTGATTATTAATGTAAAGCGTGAGTCGCTCAAATTCACATCTGGCTCGCTGCCTGCCTCGACTCTCCTTTAATCCAAACACTGGCCGTCCGTTGGCTTGTGTCAGCTGTTTGTTTGTGTGGCGCTCGGGTTATAGGGCACAGCGTTTTGGCCTTGGTGTTCTACGATTGTAATATATGACCGATACGTTTCTTAGTCCTCCTTCCTACACAAAGCGACGGTTTGCTGCTGGTTTTTTGGTGCAAAGCGGATGTGGACTGAGCTGTCACGCTTCAAGATAAACTTTATTATCCCTCGGCATCCATTTTAATCCTAATCTTAATCTCATCCAATTTAAAATATGAACCCTACAAAGATAGAATAGAAAAAAAAAAAGAACAACAAAAACAAATGCGTAAAGTGCATTGGATGGACTGGATGTCGGTCCAACTTATATAACCGCAATAATATTAATTTCAGTAAGCATGAGCAAGTGCATGCAGCGTTTTCCAGCCTTCGTTTTTTTTTTTTTTTTCCCCAGATTATCTGACAGATTAGTTAATGTAGTTGGTGGTCAGACGGACAGCTGGTCCGACAGACTCTAACATTATTTCATTATATTATTAGTGGCAGCATGTGTTTCTGTGGCGTCAGTGTTAGTTACTAAATCCATAGAAAACAAAAGCTTTTCCTTTGATAAAGTCCAGTTTTAGACGTTCGGTGAGGAAAGCAGAGCTCAAGGTGAAAACGTCGGCGGACGCTGAGCCCAAACGGCCTCGTGCCCTTTTCCCTATTTGAACGGTAGCTTTTTAATTCCGCAGCACAGAATTACTCGGTCATCCACCGGGCCGCCATCTGTTCAAATGGCAGCAGTAAGAGCCAATCACGGCGGAGTAAACGACGGGCCAACGGTGGCTGTCACAGGGCAGGGCTCTCATTTAGAAGTCTCACATGGGATCGGGTCTACATCTACAGTACGCCGAGCAGCTGGCGCTTTGTAGAAATAATGCCTGGAAAGCACGCCCCGTGCGCTGTACCGGCATTAGCGAAGCGCCCACTTGTGCGTACTTGTGTGTAACCGTTTTCAATAACAATCTCCTCGTCCTCATTATGAGAATTGACGTAGTGGAAACTTTGGACTGTAGCATTGCAAAGTGGCTTAACTAAAATAAAGTTCAGCTCTGAAATATGTTTTGGTTTCTCCCCCCGGTGGGAATGGTAATTTAATTTACATGCAGCTTGTGGTATTACAAACGCACAACTAATTATAAGGTGCTATGGTTTGAGTTCCAGTGAACAAAATGATGATTGCGTTCAAGGATTTAGGGAATAAATTAAAGCATTGGCACTTTGGATGTGACGTTTGGTTTGAGGCGTGTAATAAATGAGCTTTACGTCGGAGGCCAACATGCCGTGATATTGTGTGTTATTGAAATCTCGCCTGTGCGTCGCCCGCTGCCGTGAGTGTAACCCAGATTAATTGCTTTCATATCTCTGGCGCGGGATCACGTTTTTGCGCACGGCACGCCGTGTACCAGATCAAAATGAATCTGCATGGATCAAAATGAAACCGTTCTGACAGCGAGGCTTCACCGCTGTGCAGACACCCGGCAGTGTGCAGGTCTGCCCGGTCGGAGCCGAACTCTGAGGAGTATAGAGAATCAGAACAGATGTAAAATAATGAGCAAACGTGCTCTGATAGCAGCACGCAAGTCAAAGTAACAGAGAAGGTGGCGTGAGTGTGTGTGTGTGTGTGTGTGTGTGTGTGTGTGTGTGTGGTTGAGATGAGAGACCTGTTTGCTTGTGACTGTGTGAATATTAGAGCTTGAATCGAGCTTGGCCTGGTAATTTTAGAGTTAATGTAATAACTAAGTGTGTGTGTTGTCGTGAGAGCTCCTTTGACGTCTTTCGGTTCCATTAAATCCTCTAATTCAAACTTTTGACAACGTCGATGCTGTTGAAGCTAATTTGTTAACAGCAGCTCAACTCGATGACTCTCGCTGAATGAATAAGTGGAGGATAGACGAATAAAACGAAAATCCACACCCCTTCTGGTGAGGTGTAGCAGTACACTTCACTGCATGCGGTCTTGGACCCACAGTGGGCCGATCAGACCATCAGAGCCTGAGTGTAGTTTAAAGGTGACGTCCGATTGGACCGGCGTGAACAGTGGGTTCCTGTTGCGTTCGGACAGAAGCGTCGAGCTCTAGTGTGTGCATGCATGAACTAAAGAGCTCCTGAAGCATCCTAGCGGAGGTTCAGCGTGTCTTTATGTGTTGGTCCTAAGTGCTTACAGACGATGTCGATAGGTCTTGTTCGCCTCCTGAGGGAAACCGACTCGCTATTTGCATCTGACATTAAAGTACGCAGTGAGAGCAGCGGCTTATTGCAAATCTGACAGGAGAGGAGAAGCCGATGCATAATGCACCTCTGTGGACAGGAGAGGCTAGAGCCTGCATCCATCTGCGCTTCCCCAATCACCGACCTATCTGACAGCCATGATGAGAAGGGAGAGAGAAGGAGAAAGAAGGAGTGGGAGGGCACACATGGAGATAGAAGAAATCACTGTTTGAATACGCAATCAGTTTGGCAGCTACATTGATTGAGCAGCATCATCCGCGCAGGGAAGAGAGCGAGCGAGCGGGAGAGAGAGAGAGTGTGTGTTTATGTATCTGTGAGTGGGAGAGATAAGAGATCAGGAGTGAGGGAGGCAGAGAGAGAGAGAGAGAGAGAGAGAGAGAACAACTGTGCAGCTTTGAGGCGTTCCATCATTCTCCAAACTCCTGCAGCTTTCCTCTTCCCCCTCCTCCTCCTCCTCCTCCTCCCAAAGAGAGAGAGAGAGGAGCGAGCAACAGAGAGAGGGAGACTGAGAGTGGGAGAGAGAGAGAGAGAGCAAGAGAGAGAGAGTCACGCTTACAAGCCAGTGGAGGAGAGACGTCGAGAGGAGGACCTACAAAGGGAGAGAAAAAAAAATCCCCGTCTCTTCTTGCTGCCTCTCTTCGTGCATCCTGCGGGCAGCGAGGAGCGGAGAGGAGCGAGAGGAAGGATCCGGCTGGCATATTTCCTCACTGGTCGCCCGTTAATTCTCCGGCTGTATCGCAGTGCGTGGAGCGCAGGGCTGCTGACACCTCAATCAGCCACATCCCTCCGCAGAAGTGTACAGGAGAGGAGCCGGGATGCTTAACAACCTGACCGACACTGAGGAGGGGGACGGGGGAGCGCAGAGCCAGGGTGAGTGATGGGATGTGTCACACACACGCACACACACACACAGGCACATGCACGGACAGAGCTCATATCCATACACAGAGTAACGTTATGCACACCCACACAGATACTGTACACGCACACCCAAACACACACAAGTCGCTCATGGAGCAGAAATACCTCGGAAAGGCTGGAATTTCACACGAAGGTTTGATTAAACACACACACGCATTCAACCTAACGAGTGGAGGCAGTCATCAGAAGGCACAGTGTGTGTCTCAGTGTGTGTGTGTGTGTGTGTGTGTGTGTGATTGTCGTGGCATCGTATGGTGGTCGGCCCACTTGCCTTCTCTGCTGCTGCTGGAAGAGATGCTGCTTTTACTGCAAGGCTGCTGTGACAGGAATAGTAATGGGCTCACTCCACACGATGGATGGGTGAGCATAAGGGCATTCCAGCTTGGCCACCACGCAC
>OMNV01005851.1:1109-47292 GCA_900303265.1 Brotula barbata | reverse complement strand
AAAACATAATCATTAAATTATCCTTATGCACAAAGTGCATGTGAGGTGTGTGACCTCAGCTGATAGTAACAACACGGAGACTGGCCTTTGCCCTCAAGAAACTTGTTGAGAAACTCCCTCTGTGGGCCTGGCTGGACAAGGTAGGAGGTCATCCCATAATAGTGAAAGGAAGACGTGAACACATCTCTGGGGTTTCTAATGACATAGATGACCTGAAGTGAAAAAAATCCCTTGATTAATGAGCTGTTTCTGATTGAGTCAAAGGCAGAAAATTTGCACATGAAAAAAGCCCCAAAAGCTCTTCTCATACCCCCAGTAGCATTTACTTTGCATACTTTTACATTGAAACACTTGTTTCTTAAATATTATTCATGTCTGCTGCCAAAAAATATGATCCCCCATGTTGATTATATCATTTCTTTACTTTTTATTGTACAACTTTACTACTTTTTCTGTATCACACAATACAAAATGTCTGATTTACCTTTGGTTTATCTTTGAAGAATGATGGTGGCATCATGTTGTAGTGGAAGTGTGTAGCAAAAGTGCGTGGAGATGGTCTTTGTTCAAGGTTAAGAATATGGGCCCGGTGCTCCTCCAGCCAGGGAACCCGGTCCCAGTTGGGAAGAGTTTCAACAGCGGCCGGATCTCCTCCACTCTGGATCAGAGGAATGATCTCCTGCATCCAAGTCGTACCTGAAAGTAGCAAACCAGATCTTTCTCTCAACTCATAGTCAGACTAACGACAAATGGAGACAGTGTAAAGAAGACATTTGCTAAATTCATCCATTCAGTCCCCACAAGACATTTAACATTCTGCGTCCAATTATAAATATATAAATATTGTAACATTTACCCCCCTTCTTTTTCTGAACTGAGGGAGAGACAACATTAAGGTGTGACTGAGTGTCCATCTTTTTCCATAATTAATGGTGGGTTGTAGCCAGTTTAATGTCGAGTTGATGCCCTCTGCCATCGTTTGCTATGTGTAAATGGTTGTATATGTCACAGAAATCTCTGCTTTACCTGTATGTTCAGTATAGTAGGTACAAACACAAGTAACCGCACAAAGATAGTGGAAATAATAAAAATAATGTATGAGAGAATATATGTATTAATGTATTACTTTGTGCTGAGCTTTGAGATCTCTAGATAATTAATCATATATTGCATGTTTTGTTCTCTCCACATATGTACATCTCTTCTATTTGTGAAATGGTAAGTACAGCAATGATTAATGTCATAATTTCTCAAACTACACGGTGTCTGGTGTGGTTTTAATTGTGCATTGCGTAAAATAAGTTATAATCAGCTCTTTTTGAGTATATCTCTGTAAAGGACGCGCGCATTATTTTTCATAACTTCTGCTTTGTAGCTGTTGTTGTTATAGTCGAAGCACAACTTTCAGTCACTGCCAGTAAGTCTCAAACGCCTGTACCGTTTGGTAGAATAGCGGTGATATAGTATATTTTACCATTTCCGAAATCTTACCCACATTTTCACGACCATTAAAACCCCGTTGTGGTTTTGTTAAAGTGACTTCTTCGAAGCCAAATGTTCATTTCTAGGTGCATAAACATGGCGCACCGCTAACCAGTCCAAGAAAGAAAGACACTCGATACTTGATCCCTGTTGGAAAATTAAAGCTCTGCAATTTTACCCATCCTCACTGAGGATGGGTAAACTGATGAATGATGAAGATGAGTCGGCGGACACATGTACATGAAAACAAACACACAACAGCACCAACTCCATATCTTCTACCTTCGTCTAGGTCGGGAACATCGGCAGGAATGTATAACCTAACGTGCATGTTTCAGCGGGTGGGGGGAAACCCACGCAGACACGGGGACAACATGCAAACCCCAAACGGAAAGGAGAGGAGGAATAAGTGACCTGAATATGAAAATGTGTCTCAGAAAAGCACTTCTTACCTGACTTGGGATAAGTCACGATGAGAGCATCATCCGGACGAAAGGGGAATCCCTCGTAGTATTTCAGGCTCTCTGGAGAGTGGATAAGAGTGGGGACATAAACACCCTTATACACCGAGTATAGATCTGCCTCCGTCATGATGAACAAGCACAGGAAGGGACAGGAGTCTGTCAAAGTCAGACACAGACAGACTTGTTGGACTTTGTGACTTTTGTCTTACTCTTCCTGTTGAGTCTTGCACATCACGCCCAGATATGTACCGTACTATACTGTACCGTGCTGAACTGTACACCTGTCATTTATTGTGAACCAGCATAACGTTAGGAAGATCATCGTGCACGCAAGAAACAGGTTGAACGTGAAAAGCAGCCGCCACATTGAGAAGCAGACAAAACCATTTTGGAGCACTTTGGTATGTGGGCTGCTCCACGCATCACTGCAGAAAGTGGTGTCAATGTAACAGTTAATATCACTTCCCAATCTCCAATAAACAAGATGCAGATGTTTTACTGTTTGAAACACTACCTTGATTAGATGGTGTCAATAAAAAGTAAACAATCCCCAGTGCAGCATTCCTCATTCTTCTATTAATTCAGATTTATGTTTTCCATATAATGTCCTTGCTCTGTGCTAACTTTCCACTCTCCAGACCTCAGGCCAGGGCCGTGGTCCTGGCCTACATCGTGTGGGGATTGATACCATCCCAGGGCTACTAAGGCGGTAAAATTTTACGATTTTTATCAATGTACTGGGCAGGGCTTCCTGTCGGATGCACATTGAAGGAGAAACTAAGAAGCTGTTCGTTTATATTTTGGCGTTAGCATATTTGATCCTTTTTAAAGTTTTGTCTTGTTTAAGAAATCAAAGTGACCCTTTGACACTGGAATTGCCTTGTTGTGTCTGTGGCTCTCATGTAGAAAGAACTTGGTTACACGCTGCTACAAAAGTTTACTCATGTAAGTAAGTGGAATTGATAAAACAAGGGATGTAATTGTGAGTGCATTGTTTCTGACATGTTTAAGTGTACAGAAAATGTGACAAATGTTTCTGCACATACATTTCAGTTACCCAACGTTAAGCAGCAGGTAGAGTAAGTACTTGTCACCTCAATCACTTTATGAACATTATGTCATTAGCTTGAAAAAACAATGTGGTTTTATCAAGGTAAGAAATATTGTCACTATTCCTATACGGCCATGGAAATAACAATAGCGAAAATATGATGTACATCTACTCTCAGCTGGCATTAATTTTACATTATTGAATAAAACATTAACTGGTAGGCCTTTATCAGAGTCTGGACTGACCTTGGAATTTTGGCATTGGAGCATCTATTTACCTGCGCCCTAATGCTGTTCTACTGAAGTCTGAGGTCTGCAGGCTGTGGATGTGAAGAAGCTGAGCTCCAGTTTACTCCCACCTGCGTCACAGCCAACTGGCTGTAGGTACTTTTTTCCAAGGTGGAAAAATGCATGGTATTCACCATTCCACTGTCTGGATTCATAAAAGCAGGCAAAGGAAAGCAGAGGTGAGAGTGATGCTGCGATATCCGTCGATGATAATGAGGAAAATAATGGATCTGAAATGTCATATTTGCCTCCACGTCATGATGTGGCTTTGTTTTAATCGAGTGTTCGAAGGTAAGTGAAAAAAGGACAATTGATAGTGATATTCAGTACAGTAACAACAATACATACTTTGACTGTAGTAATCTAATGATTTTTATGATCAAAATGTTTATTGAGGCTGTTTTATAGTTTTGTCCAACTCTGGCTTATAGATTAATTTAATAATATTTGTCTTAATGTGGAAAAACAATTGATTTCTGCCAAAATTAATCAGTATTGTCCATGTTAGATGTGGCAGCTGGAAACAGTCTTTCAACACACCAAACCAAGACATCTGTTACTGATGTTAACCTGATGTTTGAGGTACTGTCTTTCTTTGAGCCTTTCTTTATTTTATGAGCCTTGATGCAGGTACATTACATAACTTTATCTTTGACTGTCTACTCTTGTGGTCAGTTCTTGCTGAGTGGGATAGAGCTGGACCAGGATAACAACATTGTCCTGCTGGACAAAGAGATGGCATCCATGAGGCTGGGACGGACTTTCCTGGCTCAGATAAATGACAACATTCCTAAAACTCTGGGTTCCACAGTGCAAATGGTGACCGCTCTAGAGAACCAGAGAAGGCGGCTACTGACCGGGAGTCAGTTTGACAGTCTGGTCCTGAGCATTGTTTACTCCGCCCATCAGGCCCGGCACCAGAAACGAAAAGAGGAACAGGAGGCCTGGGGAAGAGTACTCCTTCAGTTAGTAAATGTTACAGTACACGAACTACGTGGAAATCATCTGGTCTCTCTGGTGTGATATAGAACCTGCTACACCTGTAATATACCAAACATGCAAATGTTACTTGGAGTTGTGGATTTCTAATGTATGGACAAAGTCATAAAAAGCAATTGTTGACCATTTTATGAAACACAACATTTTTTATTTTAGTAAGGTAGTATAAAAACATTTGGAAAAACACTGAAAACTGTTCTAGTTCTGAACTGGTTTATGATTACAAAGTATTATTTTCTCAGTAGCAGCATGCACCTTAAACATTTAAATGATCCTTGAAGGCTCCAAATTTACAATTACCAGTATAGAAGATTGTACAAACCATAATGGAGGGACACACAAGGAATGTGAAGATTCTATCCAACCGTTCACTTCTTCTTCCTCATCAGTGTTTGATTGGTTTTAGTATTCCTAGACTTAGTGCCAGTTTTTGTCTCTGATGACTCCAATGAAGCCAGTTTTTTCTTGAGCTTTGTGTCCATAGCAGACCCTTTCTTATCCCTGCTAGAGCGCTGCTGACCCCTTCGCTGGCCTCTTGTGCTCTCCTCTGTAGTCCTCGTGTCCTCTTGCCCTTTCTGCTGCTTGCTGATCAGTGAGTTGTCATGGTTCCAAATTAATATATTTACACCTACGAGTGAACATGACCATGCCACTTTAACAAGAAAGCATGACTTCTTTTTGCAGAAATGATTTTTTACAAGTAATGAAATTTCATATCTGTGACAAGCTTTTGAAGAACTCACCCATTGTAGAAGCAATGGCATCACCCATTGGGCTGAATTTGTTGATCTAGTACAAATAAATATGTTCAAGCATTAAAGTACAGTTTCCTTGTTTCCAATGTCTTTTAGTGTGCTAAAAATGTACTTACAGATTTGATTCCTGGTACATTGGGATTTTGCAACTGACACACAAGCTCTGCAGTGTTGGAATCATAGATGTCAATGGTTCTCTGATCGCCAGGACAAACTCTGTCATCAGGGTAGCGGCCAGCCACCACTAGGTCATATACAGGATGCCACGTGGCCTACAAAAAAGTTTTGGTTTAACATTTTATACCAACAGAGTATTCACTAAACCATATCATACAGCCAGGGCCAATGGGTTCTATACCCCCAACCAAGATTACGAAAAACTACTGTATGCTTGACTACATTGACAAATAACTGTCATCACGCTTCTCGAATTGCTTTTGTCCTTGTGCCATAAAAATTAAGGCACTTTTTTATGTTGTCTTCCCTTTTTAAAAGGGATCATATTTAATAGAACAATTAGCTGCTCCATGGCCAGGGACGTGTTATTCTCTCGTGATGAGTTCAGGAACACCACACATGACAGTGACCTTTGCATTATACCAAATGCAAATGTACTCAATACTATGCCATTTGATAAAGGCTTAAAGGGATTCCAAACAAATTTCCAGCTTCTCCTTGAAAACTAAAAGATGTCGATTTGGAGGGTTTTAAAATAATCACCAATCCAGTGAGCTCATGGAAATAAACTAAGTAGTTTGGGCTGGAATTTTCTCTGTGGTTGTGGGAGAAAAACAAATGCTTTGTCAATTCGGACAACGAGTAAGTCATACAGTGCCACATGTAAACGAGGAAATTACCTAATTTATCTCATCCGGATAGAGCAACTCAATAAAAAGCGAAAGACTGACTTGATGCCTTCTCACAGGACTAAATGTTGTTTACGTTAAACATAAGATTGTGAATCAGTGAGATGATTATTCTGTGACTCGGCTGCTCGAGAATCTATTAAAGAATTTGACTAAAGTACCTACCTACCTATCTATTGCATTTAACAAGATGGAATGACAGACTTTCTATCAGTTGGAGATTAACAAAGATCACAAAAGAAATATACCTTGATGGGTGTGAGATGCTGAAATTGTCTGTGTGGATGTTGGATGACATGCTGTGGCTTTGACCAATCAGAGGATGAGTATACACGGATCTGGTCGCACTGATCTGTGGTAAGCAACTTGGAGCAGTCTGAGGGACAGAAATAAGCTGCAGAGAGAGCACAAGGGCATAATTATTGATTAAGCTGTTACACATATTTGTTATAGTCAATGCACTTGTGATAGAAATGGTCATAAGGCTGCCACAAGATAATTTATATTCAACTCTTCAATAACTCTCAATTTCTCAAGTTTCAAAACAAGAGAATGTCATGTTTATAACTACAATTGCACCAAAAATCTGAGCATATTGTCATAACTACATTGCAGAAAGTCCCACCAAAGAACTTACAATATTGTACAATAAATGTGTTACCTGAGTTGACAGCTTTTTCATGAGGCAGATTATGGAGGAAGGAATTCTTGTCTTTGATCATTCTCAGGTCCCACAGCTTCACAGTGTGATCAACAGAGGCAGTCGCCAGCAACCAATCACAGCGAGAGTTGAACTCTGCATGTGTCACTTTGGCTTTGTGCAGCTTCTCATTGAAAATCTACAATGTCCAAAGACAGACATTAATCATTAAAAACTTACAGTATTGTGCCTTAGGACACACATACAGAATCTTTGATACAGAAAGAGAAACATTATACAATGTTTTCATTGTCTTATTAAGAGACCCCCCAAAAAAACTACCTTGAAAACACTTAGTCATACATAAGATAACGTGTGAATAAAGTGGCCTTTTCTATGGTGACACACACCTTTTGGCCATCCAAACCCAGGAGTAAAAGCCGTCCCACGTTGTCTCCGATCACAAGCGTTTGTCGGCTTATGGAGACATCTAAACAACAGTACCAGAAACTGTAAAAATACGAAGGAAAAAGGTTAATATGACAATAAAATAACAATAAGATAATATTGGTAAATCCATAGAATTATCAATAATAGGAAAATTGCTATTAAAAAAGTTGTATTTAAAATAATCATAAAATTAAATAATTTATATCAAAATTATTTATTTATTTTATGTGGTTTCATTGGTCCTCTAATGTAACAATGACCACCACTCTTCTTTGTACTATCCTTACCATACATCGTGATCATCATGGCCACAATCTTGAGTTCTGGAAAGAAGTGTGGGTGTGCGGCCCTCAAAGCTTTTGATGGTCAATGTGCCATCACCAGAGGCCACATAGATTTTGGAAAGATCTGTTGGGCAGAACTTCATCCCACCAATAAAGTCTCCTGCTCCTTTCTGTGCACAAAAGACAAATGTAGGCTGTTAAAGCAGTTAGTAATACCTCACCGAGTACTATACTATGTGAACGACAGGATACATTAAATACAAGGGCCGCTGACTGAGACAACTGATGTTGGATTGACAAGACTGTGTGTGTGTCAAAAACACATTCCCTGTCTCACCCCTTGAATAAATGTTTTCTTTACAGGCGATGCATAGTCCCAAAGATACAAGTCCCCACCCTTGGATCCCACAGCCAGTGTGGTGGGAAGAGTGGGGTGCCACTCCAGACAGGTGGCTCTTCGGTCGAAAGGGCTTGTGGCCTGATGGAAACAGTAGGACGACAACGAGCGAACGAAAGGCTCCTGGAGACACTGGAAGAAACAAGAGAGTTCGATGAAAACTGTTCAATTATGCAAAGAAATTATATTTTGAAGGATGGAATATTGAGTAAAAAATTTTGGAACAGATATGGTTCATGAATAAAAAAAACAGAGCTAAATCACCATTGCAAACTCTTATAGTTGTCAGTCACATGAAGATCAATGGTATTTAGTATATTCTTCTGTACATGACCTTTATAGTCTCTCTGGTTAACCACTGTGCCTCCTTCCCCTCTGTTCCAGTTGATGGTCATTTTATCCTCCATATCTAATCCCAAGTGCTTGCAATGTCAATGACAACTGAAACTAATGCATGCTGGTCCAATCTCTGGTGACAAACCTCTCTTAGAACTTATGACAATCAGCTTCACCATTAATTAAAACGTTCATCATCCAAATCAACTGTATTGCACAAACTCTCTCTCCAGTGCTCCAGATGCCTTCTGTACTGGCAATTAGATGCACAAATCCCCTACCCCTGGAAATGAATGCTCCTGATGTGCATTTGAGTATCTGGAATTGTTCTTCTTCAAAAATACTACAGCCATTTCTAGCTATCTTATGGGTCCGGCTCAAAACCTATCAATCGACCCTTGCACAAACATTTTTACCTGTCTCATTTGAGAGTGCAGGCTTTGTCCCAGGGTGCTCTTGTAAATGAAATGCAGGATGCTCCCGAACACGCCTCTTTTGTGGACTTTGAGGGCAGGACCTGTAAACCACAGACATTTTACCTGCAGCTATGACAAAACTATTTCCTACAACGTCCATGCTGAACTGAACGTCACTCTGTGGATTCGGACCTGCATTCGATGTTTCCCCATTTATCTTGTCTCGTAGTTTTTTGGAGATTGGTCGCTCTGTGCTTTCACCGTATCGTTTCCTCGTTTTAACTTTTGACTCCGTGGTGTCTGACTTTGCAGGTTTGCGTTTCATTTTCGCCCTGAAAAAGACGAGTCGTGGTTATAAAAGTATTTTACTGAAGCACACGTATGGATTAAGGCAAACAGCTTACCTGTGTAATTTACGCTCTATTTTACAGACGAACAAGGACCCTGCAATGAACGACACATGTAACACTCACGTTGGCTGCAAATTGCAGTGTTTTGTAACTGGTGCGATTATGGCAGCGAGTGGCCAGTAGGTGTCAGTGTGAGACGAACTACAGCCTCAAATGGATGACGTGGAGATTCTATTTTTTTTCTTATTTAAGAAAAGAAATAGAGAAAGGACATTTTTTTTCTTATTTAAGATAGGAAATAGAGAAAAGACATATACTCGAAAAATACAGCTATGGATATCAAACAAAAACAGCAACATATGAGACAATCCAAATTCTCTCTATATATTTTGTGCCTTATTTTAGTCAAAAAAATGTGGCATTGAATTCTATATTCAGAAAATTTTACATTCGTGATTCCTTTATTTCCCCAGTAAAATTAAAACATTTATGAACAAATCCAAATTAGTGCATTCCGAAGCCATCCAGTGAATTACATCATGCTCAGAAAACATTCCTTGCAAGAATTGTCTCCCTTGGGTATCCTTTAAACATAACAACAAAAATCTCAGCGTGTACATATTCGCAATTTCGTTGCATTGTTGTCTTGAACATCAGTATAATGGCAATAACGCTTCATATTCTTGTTCTATTATAAAAAGATTGTCTATTTTGTTCCTATTGCAGAAGGCACAAACATTTTGTTCCATCTTGTTATTATTAGCCATAGCCAGAGCAGTTGCCGATGGAGAGTATTTTATTTAATTACCTTCTCAGATAGACAGACAGTGGTTTGGATTTTAAATAAAATCGTAATAAAATATAACACATAAGTCTTTTAAACCTTTAAATCATAGATGTAATGTCTTTTCACGGATGAACGTTCGAACCTGTCGTAACCAAAATAATTACATATTGGCGCTTTCTTACAGAAGCCAGATGACGAACTTAATAGTTGGAAGTAAAAGCGGAAATACGTATGAGCCGTTCTGGAATCCTATTGGCTACTTTTGGCTCATCCGCTGATTGGACGACGAGGAGGGAAAGTTCAAATCATAGCAAGCTAGCAAAAAGAACAAACAGTCTCACAAACAGGAACGAGTGACCATGTTCAGACAGCCGTAAGTACACACTAATGTTTTAATCCAACGCTGATGAAGTTTAGTTTCCATTGATATCTTATACAATGTACATGTTGTATGCGATTTTTGTGGCGCCGGGATGTAATTTAAATACGTTTTTAACGTTATGGCAAACGACTAGTTTGGCCTCTGCTAACGCGTGGCCTCCTGTTACAAAGAAAATCTCTACAAATGTGTTTATCTTTCAGGAAGAGTAAAACTCCACGGAGGCCTCCCCCAAAAAAGTCTCCGAGCAGCCAAAAAGAACCAGTCGGGGTGAGTATCTGACTGACTGAAGATCCGAAGAAGTCTAACAGTGCAATCCATTGTTAGCATTCATTCCGAATTCAGAAACTTACAATTTACGTTTGTATAATTGAATCAAATAGTTTATCAAAAGGAACCAATGTGCCCCCTGTTATCGGTTTATCGAATATTGCAACGTTCATTATTGCTATCAGGTGTATTGCCGTGTACGACCACTAGAGGCTGAAAATGAGGAACTCTGTATTGAAGTTATCAACAGCTGTACCATCCAGCTGCACGCCCCTGAAGGCCTCAGGATCAGAGCCAATCGCAATGGAGAGTTAAAAGAGGTATATCTTGATGATGTGCTTTGTGTTTTTTCCTTGCTGTAAGATTGTAAACTTCATAGACATTATTCCCATGTACACAGTGATCATTTATAGCAGCAACTCTAGCATCCATTCATTAATCCATATCCTTGCTGAAATTGAACAAGTTCTTGTGCCATGCCCCACCCTTTCAAGTTTTGTCACAATCAGTCACAAACTTGAAATTGCTGTGATTAGAACCATCAACTAAATGGTTAGCTGTTGCATCAGGAACACGAGCCAATCTTAGATTTAGTCTCACATAATGTGCTTTCTTTTTGCTTCCCAGACACAGTATTCATTCAGAAAAGTTTTTGGAGTATCAGTGTCTCAAGTGCAGCTTTTCGAGGATGTTGCCAAACCTCTTATTGATGACCTTGTTCATGGAAAAAATGGTAAGAGGATTTATGGCTGAGGCACAAGTTTTCATAACCACTAGTTTTTTGTGAGTGTTTTCTCCAACTGGTGACTCCCACCATCTCATACATCTCATTTAAAATGTGGAAACATTTTTTTCCCCCTGCCATTTGTTGCAGGCCTGCTATTCACATATGGAGTCACTGGAAGTGGCAAGACATTCACCATGACTGGCTCTCCTGGCCTAGGTGGACTTCTACCACGCTCCATTGACATGATCTTCAACAGCATTGGCCCCTATCAGGCCAAAAGATATGTAAGAGAGTAGTTCTTGTGAGAGAGTGAGAGTAGTTCAAAAAAGTTCCAGCTTTTATGTCCTCATTATTTATCTCTTAGTTGACTGCTTTGTGAATCTTTAGACTTTGTGTCGATTCATCTAATTCGTGCTTGCTGTTTGTTAAGGTTTTCAAGACAGATGATAAAAATGGTATAGAGATCCAGAATGAAGTCGACGCTTTATTGGAGCGGCAAAGATGGGATAATCAAACGTCTGTTCCTAAAACACCCTCCACCAGGTGTGTCTGAGTGTCAAATATCAGCAATCTGCTGCAACATAACGAGTACTGGTGATTTATTGTGTTTTGTTTAATCACATTTCTTAGACAAAGGCTTGATCCAGAATTTAGTGACATGATTAAGCTGGAGGAGGCTTTCAAGGCAGATGGTGTGGATGAGGACTGCAGCTACAGTGTCTTTGTCTCGTTCATAGAGATTTACAACAACTACATTTATGATCTGCTCGAGGAAACTCCAGATGATCAAATCCAACCAAAGTGAGTTGAGCTAATGATATACAACATTTTGAGTCACATTGATGAACAGCAAAATTACTAGCTAATGATTCTGCATCCTGTATTGAGAAATCATATATATAAGTGAATTATAGAGAGAATTTGTGGCAGAATAGCTGGAAGACAAAATGCTTTGTCTTTTTTTGCTAGGTGGAATGGTGGGGGCACACCTGTTCGCCAGAACACTGACTTCCAGTAAGTGGCCAGTTCAAACCGTACATTAGACTAGTAGTATGATTTGATTACAGTAATTTAAAGCACAAGTGTGCTGTCTGAACGGTAAGGGGATTGGAGATTCTCATCACCGATGGAGACGTTTTTTTATAGCCATTCATTGTAGTAAAAATCTTGTTGTGCCTGTATTTTACAACAAGTTAGATCCTACCAAAAATGCTGCTGCTTCTCTACACCCAGGCAATGTCTCAAGTCACGATGAGTTTCTCAAGTCCAGAAATGCCATTACCCCCGTGTCTTGTGTCCTTTGTTTACCCCTGCTGCCTCTTGCTTTGTCTGATTGCTCTCCCAGGCCGCTAATATGTCATTCCATATCCTGCATATGTTGGATGAAAGTTAAAGATTCATCTCACTCACCTGTCTAATGCATATAATTTCTCTATTTCTTTAGAGTGCCTCAGTCTAAAATTCTCAGAGAGGATCAAAATCACAATATGTATGTGGCCAGTTGCGTGGAAGTGGAAGTCAAGTCTGCTGAGGAGGCCTTTCAAGTATTCTGGAGGGGTAAGTTTCACTGAGTTGCAAATATGAATACACTACTGAAATGTATGAGGAGGAAAAGAAAAGTAAAATGAAACACTGCGCTGATGATTGTAGATATGACTGACCTGGTATTGCTGTCCTCTGGGCTCAGCTCTGACCAGGCAATGACCTCATTTAATCTTCTCTCTGAGCAGGTTATGGAGTAATTATATTTTGAGTCATTTTTTGACGAGATCTGTTTGTAGCAGCTAAAATGATATGTGAAGATGCTTATGGAGTCGATGACACAGTGCGTGAGATATCCTAATGATGTGTAAATGTTATGCTAGGTCAGAAGAAGAGGAAAGTTGCTAACACTAAGCTGAACAGAGAGTCCAGCCGCTCACACAGCGTCTTTGCTATTAAGCTGGCTCAGGCTCCCCTGGATGCAGATGGAGAAAACATTCTGTTGGTCAGTCCAAGTTTATGCCTTATTAATTTCAGTTTCCTGGGTTGCTCATGATATATGAGCACCAATCCACATTGGTTGTGCTTTGTAAAGACATTTTTGAACTTGTCTCAGGATAAGAGCCAAGTGACTGTGAGTCAGTTATGCCTGGTGGACCTGGCAGGAAGCGAGCGCACCGGTAGGACAGGTGCAGAAGGCAGCCGCATGCGTGAAGCAGGTTTGTGACCTCACAAGATACCCTGTTACTTGAAGCCGAGGCTAATGGGAAATTAGACATTTTTTAAATTTATTTTGCAGGTAACATTAATCAGTCATTGCTCACTCTGAGGACATGCATTGAAGTGCTTAGAGAGAACCAGCTGTGTGGTACAAACAGGGTAAGTAAGACAACATAACCTTGGTTATCTTAGAAAATATACTATATATATGCTAGTATAGACTGTTAATATATTAACATGAACCGTGTAAGTAGTTCAAGTTTTCCTCCTATAGATGGTTCCCTACAGAGACTCCAAAATAACCCATCTGTTCAAGAACTACTTTGATGGTGAGGGCAAAGTGAAAATGGTTGTCTGTGTCAATCCCAAGGCTGATGACTATGAGGAAAGCTTGGTAAGTTCATCCACAGTTTTAGATGGATAAACTTTCAACCTTGTTTTTATGGCTTAGATTGTGGAGAATTAAAATGGAGCAAATAGATGTCTTTTTTTGCAGCTGGTGATGCGCTTTGCAGAAATGACCCAGGAGGTGGAAGTAACTCGGCCAGTGGACAGGCCTATCTGTGGCTTCACTCCAGGCCGGCGTCATAGAAACCAGGTCTTTAAAGAGGAGCTGTCTCGCAAGTTGGCAGAGCGTGGTGGTCCATTAGACACTGGTAACATTCATGAAAAATAGAAGTATACTGTTTATAAATTTTATCAATTATGGTTTATAACGACATGTGTCCGATCTACAATTACCATGTTTTGCACAAATTCAAGAAACCTGCTCCGAGTAACATTCAGAAAAGTTTTTGGAGTAACTTAAATTGTCTCCGTTTCCCCAGACCTGCCCTCTGTTATTAACCAGCTCTCAGTGTACAGCCTCCCCTCAATACCGTGCTGCGAGCTGACTGACATGCATGATGACATCACTCTGCCCAGGCTGATTGAGGCACTGGAGAATAGACAGAGGATCAGGCAGTTTATGATTGAAGAGTACAACAAAGCAGGTACCCTCTCCCTTTGTGGGTACCCTTGCCTCCTAATATGAAATTGATCAAGTTAATTGTACGGTTTAATATTTTATATGAATTACATTTCTGTCTTTTGTTTCATTGTAGCCAACTTGATTAAAACTATGCTTCAGGAATTGGGCAACAATCTTTCATCCAATGACAATTTCATTCATGAGCAAAATGGTCAACTGTCAGAGAAGGACAAGGTCATCGAGAATAACAAGGCTGAGATTCTTCGCTTGGAGAAGAAGATCAAAATGCAAGAACAGAAGGTGAGAAATGGAAAAAGGAAACCTCCTTAAGATTGGTGATTTCTAAACGATAGGTTGTAGGGTCTTAAATATCATATACGGCTCTGTCTCAGATTGATTGCCTACAAAAAGCAACCAACAACTATGAGAAAGACAAGAATACACTGCTGCAGGAGCTGGACACTAGGGAGCACAAGCTGCAGAGGGAGGCCTGTGACAAGAGGCGTATGGAGCAGCGCATGCAAGGCATGGTCACAGATACCCAGCTGAAGTGGGAGAAAGAATGTGTAAGTACTTCATCCATCATCAATCAGGCATCCATGTGTCTACTGTGGCCTGTTGATGTTATAGAGGCTTTCTTTCCCAAGGGTTTTTTTTTTGCAAATCTAATAGGCAGTGTCCAATACTCTTGCACAGTTTTTGGTATTTGTGCTTGAGTGTTGTGCTTCTTGCTGTGTAGGACAGACGTGTGAATGCGATGAAGCTGGAGATGCAAAACAAACTATGGGTGAAAGATGAGAAGCTGAAGCAACTTAAGGCCATTGTATCAGATGGCAAAGGTTTAACTCGCCCTGAACCTCCACTGCGGCAAACTCAGCCTCAGCGTCCTGCCAGAGAGGAACGGATCCCTGCAAAAAGATCGGCGTCGCCCTCTCCACTTCCTGTAAGTTGAGATGAACACAAACACTCTCCCAAATTCATAACTGCTTTTCATCACCTGTCCTTGTTTATGTCTAATGTAATTGAGCCTCAATCCCCCATTTCGTTCTGACTCCATTCTATTTACTAAGCGTACATTTAACTGCATTTCTGACAGTTGGCCATGTTCACTGCCAGTCAGTAACTCTATGAATGGATGGACCTATGTATGGGGCTGTTTTTCCCCAATCCAGGATGATCGTGTATGCTCTTCTGAATTTAAATAGGTCTCAACGCCAGTACGCCCAGTGCACAGACGGTCCCGCTCTGCTGGTGCCGAAAAGTGGGTGGACCACAAGCCGTCCACTAGTGTGGATGTGGGAACAGTTCTGCAGCCCATCCTCCCCAATGCCATCAAAGTGTCTGCCCCTAGTGAGAAGGCCCTGTCGAAGTGTGAAAAGTATGTGTTAACGCACCAGGAGATCGCCTCCGACGGTGAAATCCAGACAAAACTTATTAAGGTAGGCAAGTAATACTCAAATTTGCATGAAAACATCCTCTGTGTCACCAATTAGTTGACTGTTTGTAGGTGATGATTTTTAACTCGGATAAGAAGAAGCTGCTTTTGTTGCAGTTCAATACATGATCTTCATTTCCCAGGGCGACGTGATTAAAACCAGAGCCGGAGGACAGTCAGTCCAGTTCACGGATATCGAGACACTCAAACAGGAGCTCACCACTGTCACAAGGTAGTGAGCAAAGCCAATTTTTACAAATGCAAAGGTGGTATAATTATGTTTCAATGTTTCACTTTGTCCATTTGTTTCTGAAGCCGTAAGAGGAGATCCTCAGAAGGCAAACCTGCCAACAATGATCAAAAGGATGGAGACTGGACTGATGTTGAGACAAGGGTGAGACAAAAATGTCAAAAATCTTCAATATTACTACATGGGAATGCATCATTGCATGTATATTCTTGTTTTTTTGTAATGGTACAGCACAGGAGGAGTTATTCTAACTTTGCATGCATTTGACTACACAAGCTTCAAGTCACCCGAATGTTGCATGTTATAAATTCCCAGTTTCCTGTTTCAGATACATTTGTATAATGCATTATAATAACAGCCTTTGAACAAATCTTATAGAATTATACATTTAAAATGCTCAATTGTGCTCTACCCTGTCAGTGGAGTTTTAATTTTTGGATGTATTTTGTGCTGGTGTAATTAATTATATTAATTTTATCAGCAAGATTCTCAGTCACGCGGGTCATGGTTATGGCCTTTGTAACCACTTGGTTATACTCCACCCAATTTTTGTTTTGTATGACCTAGCATGCATCACTCTGAGCCACACATTTTGGAATATTTAACCTTTAACCACAACAATACAATTTAATGCAGATTTATCAATACCTAGAGTGACATTTGCATCTCACATTGTCTGTTCTTACCAGTGCTCCATGGCAGTGGAGATGAGGACTGGATCAAAAATGGGTCCTGGTTATGAGCATCATGCAATCCCCAAGTAAGTCACCATCTTCCAGGCACAGTATTTTATCTTCTAGGAGAAGTAAGTAGAAGTTTTGACTAACTGTTCTTTGTTACAGGCGCAGAAAGCCGTAAGGTGCTGCTGCAATCATCACTCCCATGTTATCCTCGCTTGGCTGTTGTGCAATAAACACTACACTTTTTAAGGATTAGGGATTTATTTATTTTTTTAATTATATCACCAAAGCTTTTATAAAATATCTACATTTTGTAAATTTCATAAACATGTTTATTACAAATGTTACTAAGGACACTTTTGTTGTAGTGCTCTCTATTTAGTATTTCACCTGTTGCTTTGTTTCCTTCTGTAATTGCATCTGATTCTCTGTCTTGGCTGTATCTATAGGAATAAAATTCCTTTGAGACACCAGCATGTTTTATTCAGATGATTTTACTGTAGAGAGAAACCTGAGCATCCTGACATGAAAACAGAACAGTGGAAAAACTAATGTCCCTTTATTGAGATTTTCTATATACAGTATATATTTACAATTTTTCTGCATCTTTAAAAAGTACACAAACAACCTTTACTTAGATGGATTAAGCTGCCTCTTTCAAGGGTGAATTCTTCAACAAGAGACATGAAATGAGCTCAGTAGTTACATGTTTAAATGCAAGATTGTTCCTAGAAACCCAGCACCTGGGGGCATTAGAATTATCTGTAATCAATCAATTAAGTCCCCTCAATCCACTTAATTTTCTCCACATCATTATTATTATTACAACATTGAATCATTTATATTCATATGGATATTATATGACAGTGTAAGAGTCTGAGGACAGATGCCGATCTGTCAGAATTTGGAAGTAGAAGGAAAGGGTGTCTGGGAAAGATGAGCTAAAATTCACACTTCTTGCATGCCTGATCTTAAAATAAATGCCTGGAGAATAGTAAATGATGTATTTATCTGCACTCACTATGTGCTGGAGGAGATACAGGTTGATGCTGGATCAGATAATGATCCAGTGAATCAGAACTCTTGCCGTTATGTGGAGGGTAAACTTACCATTTTGCTGAAAAAAGGTTTAACAAGTAGCATGTCTGAAAATACACTTTAGATTAATTTGATTTTGTTCAGGTTTGGGGTGAAATGTTCTCTGGGATGTGACTTTCTTTCTGCCTTCGCTCTACCATTCACTTTTAATAGATAGCAGGGTGATACAAAATTACAGCTACCTCTCAAACCAACATTTAAAAAGAAATTTGTAAATCAAACAAGAGGCCTGAAAAAGTCTAAAACTTAAATTAAACAGTAAGAGACGTGATTTTAACATCTTGTAAAAGCAGAGGTTGCTGGTATGGAAATCAACTTTTCATGTGTAGCATGCACATCAATCACATAAGACAAATGACAAATCATTAAGACGGAAGTATGCATATATTATGGTATGAACACTTTATTCAGGAAACATTTTGAGCAGCCAGGATTGGGTGAAGGTGCAACAATACTGACTCATACATCTATTCCAAAGACTGATTGTACTGATGATGACGTACGTTGTCAAAGTATTGAAAAGGATCCAAGAAGTGAAGGTGAGCCGTATGGTAATTTTGGCAAAATTTCATTTAATTAATTAATTTTGGCTACTCATATTCATTCATCAAATTGATTGTATAATCTGAGGTCTAACAACATAGCAATTTCCCAAACTTAGCATACAGGCTGTCTGTCTTTTATACAGATTTACCGCATTTGTCACGATTCCTTTTTGACCACTGATGGCTGGAAAATGGATTTGTCAAAACATTGTAATGCTGGAGCACTTGATACTTTTACAGCTGCACAGTTTTTTTTATTCTAATAATTACAAATTACGTAGAGTGAGGTGAGTGCAGCAACTGTGGCACGCTGTACATGTACAGTACTTTAGAAATGATTACACCATGCAAATAACAAACACAAAGGTTCTTAACTGGTCTAAATGTCAGTGAGTTCCTATTCATAGCTTCCATTAAAGTGCAGTCCATTATCTAGATACGGACATGCATATTAATGTCAGATGTAAATGTTTCTTTCAGTACATCTTGTCCACTTGTTGTTTGGTAATGCATCCAGCTAGCCGAGGAGTAGTTCATTCATTCGAGTGTTTTGACTTGGTCACAGCTACTGGAGCTTAATGAAAGGTATTTAGCATGCCACATACACACCATAAGGACTACTTCACAGCTCACAATTACACTTCACAAAGTACCACTTGAGGGTGACAGAGGGCTGTACTGGAGATCATGAACACAGACAGGAGAGGGACGATGGCTGGAAGGGCAGAGGCCCGCTCACTCGTCAAAGCGTCCCTCCAGGATGCTCTCAAAAGAGAAGGGGACAAACTTGAAGCCCTGGCCTGAGTAGAACTTATTCTGGAACTCCACCCTGGAAAAGTAAAAACAAAGAGGTCAGTGGTTTATGTGAGGTTAGAGATGTATGGTCAAATGATGACACAACGACAGGACATTCAGATATAGTTTGCAGAGACCGTTTTTATTCTGATAGTGACTTTCTGACGTCGCTAGATGGCCAAAGCAGAAACGTTACATCCTGGCTGAACTGACATTAGTGAGTGAGTTTGGGATGTATTGAAAAAAAACCCAGACGTGTGAAAAAGGTGCAACAATCTTCCCTGAATATGAAGCTGTGAATAACTACGAAAGGGCAGTTTCCTGACTGGGAGGGGCCGACCTTCAAATATGGTAGAAAGTGCAGATATGCTGAAATGATGAAAATCATTTAGAAGTTTGTAAAGTAGGGTGAGGCACATTCCATTAAAATAAGTCACTAATCCTCCCACTGCACAGGTCAGACAGCTGAAATAATAAGAACAATATTTAACACATGGATAAAGATGATACAATAAGCTTCTTCATCTCGGCCGTAGATGACAGACACTAGCTGATTTACAGTTTTTAATTCAAGGGTTATTGCCTGCCTGTGCCTGCCCCGCTCTGCTGCACGTTTCATCTGGTTTGCTCCCATTCATCCACTAACTCCCTCTCATGAACTATTTTGACTCTGAGGTATTATCATATTGTAAAGTGACCTGGAATGTGCTCATAAATTGAATGTATTATTAGTATTATTACAACCCTCCCCATTCACCGCAGTCAAACAGTAAATTGGCAGCTACAGAGAAATCCTGTGAATGTGATCTCTAAATTCAGGAAGCATTCCACTGTCGTCACATTGTTTGGTTTGTGTGATGTGTTTCAAATTTGTACAAGCACAGTGATGTCAGGGCTCCATACAAATGATATATGACTGTCTGCGTATGGAACATTTATAAGAAAATGGGTTCAGATCAGGATAAGACCGAATATGGCTGCAATAACCAAGGACAAAGTTGTTCCTGACACTTCCATTTAATTGATACTTTTCTAATCACAATAAATCAATAGCTGACATTGAGCGGTGTTCTATTTAAAAAAACGCATCAAAACATACAGACATGACTAATTACAATTATAAGATAACAAACTACTACTCTGTTAGGTTGGTGTAGGTTATAGATACAGGTCTGATATTTTCTGTGTATCAGTGTTTTCATTTTGTTCCAGGGATTATGAATATCTACTATTTACTATTACTACACTAATCACTATTGTTATACAAATGAACTATTCTTCCATTTTGACAACTTCTGATGTCTTATTGTGTAAAGGGTGTATTTGCTGTGGCATCAGCGAGTGAGGGGAGTGCCCAGGAATGTCTCCTGGCCGTGGCAAATATTTGGCCTGCCAAACCTGCAAGAGGGCAACACTTAAAAAAAAAAAGAGGGAAGAAATGAGAAACCCTCTCATCTACCTCAGCACGCAGCCCGGGAGACGGAAAAAAATGCTGGCAACTAACACACGGCCTGCTTGACTTACTCCTGTGTGTGTACGTGTGTGTGTGTGCGTCTTACACACCTCATCAGCATGTGTGTGTGAAGACTGGCCAGCACTGCAGAGGTTCTAGCCTGATGACTGTTTACTTTGAACACAAGTATTTCCATTTACTCACCTCTGTGAAAAATACTCCACTACTCTTTTTAACCTTAGCAACGACGTGTTGCTACATTGACACTTGGCAGCTGACAAAGCACAACCAGAGAGCTGCCTGTTTTGTCATTCCCTTCAATTGATTCACACAGTGTTTGGATGGAAGCATACCACCTGTTTGCTGGCATGTTATTACTATTCATGCCTGTGTGTTTCAGCTGTTTGTAGGCCAAAATGTTATCCAAAGACCTCAATATTCATTAATACACAGTGAAACAACCGGTCTCCTCCACAGAGATGCAACGATGGAGTGAAAAAGACTCAAGTTCAGGTTCCATTAAAAAAGACCACCAAGACCACACAAGACCACCAAATAAACCCCCTCAAACTATGAACCATGGTGGAGGAGCATCATGGTTTACTTATTCTTTGATGCCTCAGGGCGCAGACAGCTACAACAAATAAATCAATAAAACAATACTAAAATAAGAATACTGAAGGGAATCATAAAGGGGGCTGCTCATGAAATGTTGATGCATTGAATCAGTTTAGTCAGCTACAGGAAACATTTGGTGGAGATAAATGCTGATAAATGAGCTCCTACATGATATTAAAAATTCTAGCATTGTATTTTTTAATTGCTGGAATGGCTTCCCAATATGCATTGGGACTCACGAACATAGGTGAGCAGAATTAATTGTTAATTTATTGTAAATTGGTCTTCCGATTGCTACTTAAGTGTTCTTGGGTATTGTTAAAGAACACAGTAGACACCTTTTTCTATGGTTTTAACTAAACACTCTAAACACACTCTATTTACACTATTAAGAACAATAAATAACACCAGGACATTTGCGAACCTGTAGCCCAGAGTGGAACGACACAAAAACAAAAATCAGCTAGCTTTTACTTTCTAGCAGTTTATAGGAAAGATAAGACAGCCAGATGTAGGACAGCAGAAACTTCAATCTTCCACTTAAAACTACTTAGAGCACTCAGTCCTGAGAGCAGCAGTAAAGCATCAACTCCAAACCCCATCCAACAAAAACACACAAGATTTTCTCTCCCTGTGTAGTCATGTCAAAAGCGTGATGTGAGGTGCTGGCTGTGTTCATAACACTAACTAGGGGAGTTGAGAACATAAAATCATTCATTTAACTAATTTGTTACAAAAATGCTTCTATTGTTCACCTTGTGACTATTTTGTTACAATGTAAAAAGACTGAACTTCTCGAACTACCACGACATTACATGTAATTTCACATAAACACAACAAACTGGCGATCGGGCCTGCACATTGTGTTATCTCAGCTTCAATGTCAGATTTTTTAAACATGCGTCACATCAGTCTGGGTCTGTGATTGCCCGGGCCCTGATTCTGCGGCTGATTTGTTAACGCTCATGTTGTTTTACCTTTTCAAAACTGCAGTTTAGCATTGCAGCTATTTGCCCTTATTGAGTATGAGATGCTTAGATAAACACTATTCTACACAGACAGAGTCTATCCAAGCGGTCATTAATTGAGAGGGAGGGGACATCCTGGACAGGTCGCCCATCTATAACAGGGTTGACGCACTGACTGCAGAGGATGAACCATTTCCATTTTGGACAACCAATGGAAGCAATCACACTTTCTGCTTGGTGCCACTAGATAAGATAGATACATCCTAGAAGGACGATTTCAAGAAATCATTTTTTTAATGATCCCATAAAAGCACCATCATCCAGACAGAATTTTTTAGCCTAATTAGAAGAGCTTAATACCCATTTATCCTTTATCATTATGGTATGTAATGAACACTGCTGCTCCAAGGGATGACTGGTAAGACTTTTCTGTTCATCAGCACCAAGCATAATTCTGAGTAAATAAGTAATTAGTTATTTCCAAAAGAGTTCAATTGACCTGTTATTATATACTGTATGTATGATGTAATTTTTCACATCACAATGACAATCACATGGGTACATATTATATGTAATTACTCCCCCACTGTGGATAATGTATTCCTAAGTGGCTGACTTGAGTTTACACTGGTGCAGGTTGGATCCACAGGGTGGAGATCGTGCAAGGAGGAGATGGAGCTGCAGGGTGTGTGGAACTATAAGGAGTCCTCTACACTCAGTTTGGTAAACAAGTTTGAGGCAGGAATGTTCCATGTCTGTAGCATTCCTTACATTCACGTAGGGGTGAAGTGGGACAGGTGGCAAAGAGCTAAACACTGACAGCTTGGTGTGTGCATGTTTCTTATCATGCAAATGAGTGTGTGTGTATCTACATGTGTATATGTTTGGATATGTACATGTATGTTTTGTAAGTGAGCGTGTGTTGATGTGTAATTATTTCAGATATGTGTTTGTCCTTCATCATAACTTCGATGCAGATATGATCACGTTTATGAGTAATTAATGCAGAAATTCCAAAAAGCATATGATACACAACTTTTTACATCAAGTTACATTTGTGTGTGTGGGTTTGTGTTTCTAACCAGTGCAGACGCAACGCATGCAGGAAAGCTGAGAGGCCCTCCATGATGAGAAGGATGCAGACAGTAAGGGTGGCGAAGGCAGAAAAGATGATTGAAAGACCAAAAAAGCCGGCCCCACTCCGTGACGACAGGCCCAAGTGCATCACCATGGACCAGAGTACCTCCGACAGCTCTGTGCACACACACACAGTCACAAGTGCAGCAAGGGTTACAGGAAAATTAACAGCATGCTGCCGTCTTTGAAGTGAATATGATTAAACTGAGCTATATATTTAAAAGAGCCTTTATTTGTCTGTATATAAATCTATTAAATAGGCTGACGGGCATTTCATTTAATTCCTAGGAAACAGTGCAAAAGTAAAAAAAAAACAAGAAAAGAAAACATTCTTGGGAGGTTCATACTCCACGTTAGGCGAAAATTGGCTGAAATTTGACAAAGTTATGGAACAACTTTCAAATACTGTGTTCCCCATCAATAACTTTTCTATCCAAGAATTTAAAAACCTTCACCAAAAACAGGTGGTTCATGGCTTCTATATCATAGAAACCTTCATTTAATCTAATTATATTAGTCTTATCACAATATCGTAATCTGTTTGAGTGTGTGTGCGTAATACTCACGTGCATGAGCCAGGCTGAGGGCCCAGAGGCGGAGGTAGGAGGCTGTGTTGGAGATACATCCCAAACAGTATTCGATGGTGTGAATGGCCTGGTGAACAGCTACGTCTCCAAAGTCAAACTGGAATAAATCAATGTACAGACGCACACACAAACATCCTCACACGTTAGTCATATATTTGGACATTTTGCTGAGACACAACAGACACAACTGTTATCAGACTAATTATAAAGTGTGTCATAGTAACAGTACTGGAATTGTACTTGAAAACATGTGTGTATGATTCATTACAGAATATATCATCTCATAAAATCTTAACAAGTGACCAGAAAAAAACATAAAGAATGAAACATAAAAACTAACATCTACAGTTACAGCTTAATTTACACACAGTGGTGAAAATCCAAGATAAAGTGTCTTAGTAAGGTGTAAGGACAGGTGTGTTAGAGCTCTCCAGCAACATCATCAAAACAACAAATTAGGGATTTTCTCTTCAAGCCTTCCACGCACTTGAACAATCTCAGCCAAGGAGCTTCGCAACTCACAGATGTTGCAGTGAAATGTCTGAATACAGCCACACCACAAAATGCAGCCTCAAAAAGTCCCACAGAGCATAATCAAAACCTCATTGACACAGTCTGAGCAACAACTTAAGACCAGTGCCAACCATACAAACAGTACAAAGTGATACCAAAGTCCGTTTAGGGACCCATGGTTACATCTGCCATGGGTTCAGTTTAGTGACCTAATGACAGATTTATGTCACGGCATTCCACTTGTACACTACGCTTCTGAATTTATTGCAAATCCTGACAGAAAGCATAACCATCTGGAGAAGGAAAACAAGTGTTCTGATGTTCCAACATTACTTGATGATTGTCCTTAATGCTCTTTAAAACTCAGGACCAACCAGCACTCTTATGATGATACTTTTTCAATAAAAGGGGACACTTAACAAAGGAAAAATGTATACCACTCACAGCAAAATGCTCATTCGGACCTAATGTTTATTACTATTAATTCAATGGTTCTTGATTAAACTACCTTCTAAATTCATTCGGTATCTTGAAAATGTAATTTTTACTATTAGACTAACTAAACAGTTATAAATCTTGCCAAACTAATTAATAATTTAGGATCATTTGTCTATCATTTACCTAGTGGCAATGATTGAGTAGTTATGGCACATTGCAATGGGGCAGCGTGGCTTAGGCGGTAGGGTGGTCGCCTAATGATCAAAGGGTTGCCGGTTCGATCTGACCTGCCCATCCATGTTGAAGGTCCCTGAGCAAGACCCTAACCCTGAATTGCTCCCGACTAGCAAGTGGGCCTTGCATGGTTACCTTGGCTGTCGGTGTGTGAATGAATGTATGAATGGGTGAATGAGAGGCAAACTTTATACAGTGCTTTGGATAAAAGCGCTATATAAATGCAGTCTATTTACCATTTAAAAATGATTAAATTACTTGATATATTGCATGAACTTAGGTGGACTCGTCCAGTGTTGCTTTGGCCTTTATTTTAAGGGGCGATGGGGGTTGATCCCCCTAATTACTCGTTCCGGACCTGTGAGGGATTATGTTAGTTTTTATAACAGGACTGGCTGTAAGAATGTAAACTAAATGTGCTTTACTGCTTTGAAGGTTGGTGGTATTTTCAGTATGTCGTTGCATACACAGTTATGTCATAAATGCGTCATGTGACCATTAAAGATAATTATTAGTCAGATCCACATTCAGATTGAAGCCAGTCATGACAGTAGAACTGTAAAAGTGGCATTTACACTGGAAGTCTCTTGGCATGGCGTTATCTTAGTTATCTTCTTAATGAGCGGTCATTTTGACCAAAAAACAGAAGTTATTGCTTTGTTTGTGTTTGTTTCTTCCTTTATAGCAGCAGGATCACAGGGGTTGTTTGTGTATTGTAAGGCTGACGAGGTTCCTCCCTTCTCTTCATCCTGGAGCAAGGTTAGCCTTTCCTGTACGAAACAGGCAGGGAGGGAAACATGGGAATCAATTGCTCTACATTACTCTTGTTAGATTTGGCTTGGCTCTGTTTCGACTTCCTCTTTCCATGCTTCTCCTTTGTCTGTGGACCTATGCTCTAGAGTTCATGGAATCAGCACTCATTGTTCCCATTCAAAGGGCATTCAACACAAGTTACGAATGAAAACAACATGGGCAAACATGCCGTAATGGCTCAAATGCAAGACGGCTAGTTATTAGAGCATAGTAACTCAGCGTAGACATTTCACTTCACATGTATAATAAAGAGGAGATGGGACGATAGGATTGGAGAAATTAACACATTTTTCATAAACTATTACAGCTTGAATCCACCCCAAGCCAGGGTTATTGATAAAATGTAGCTGTTGTTATTACAGCACCACTATCAGGTTGAGTGATGCTACGACTAAACAGACAGAAGACAAGAAGAACAGATGGACTAACCAGCAAGGGCGAAAGCATAACCTGCCTGGCTGAGGTAAATAAACTCCACGGGTGCACCAAGCCCTCCAAGTCTCTAAAAATTTGGACTTCTGACAAAAGGGCAATGAGTGCTTGGACACCCACTGGTTTGGACTAAGAGACCAGTGAAAAGTGTTTTTTTTTCCGGTCTTTTAGACTTTGTGGCACTATCTTCATTGTTTGCAATGATGATGTATTTGAGCCAGTCAGTACGTATCACAGCCCCATTGAGGACAAATACGAACACGCTTGAAGACTCGGGACTCCGCTTCACTCAGAACGGCTTTGAGCGTAGTGGAAAAGGAAATTGGCTCACGCAGATCTGCAAAACGTATCCATTGTAGGAGGAGTCACTTAGTCTGGTAGGCTATGTCATTGTATTCTTTAGTGAGGATGTCAAAGTGAAAAGTGAAAGAATTGAATCTTCATACCAGTAGTGGTTAACATCATTTTGCCTTGAGTTTCCAAAAAAAATTGAGAAAAGAGAACATTTTGTACTTGATAATGTTGAGGAATAATAAAGAAGAATAATTCTGACAGAAAGAGAGAAAGGCAGCCAACTTTAGCAGTGTTTACATAGTTAGACCGTAGTTACGCCAACATCTCTACACTCTCACACACACATACATGCCCAGAAAGGGGGTGGATAATTATGGAGCACAAACAGATCACAACTTGGTCTTACAACAATAACACAATCAAGCAAGGCAGCATCCAGACATGCTGTGAGGAAACCAAACCCAATCTTACCGGCTCTTCCTCTGTGTGCTTGAAAGTAAGCAAAGGTCAACAGTTAGTTGTAGCATCCCCATTTTGGAAAACAACAACAACAACAACAAAAAGCAGAATAAACTAATTAAATTCAAAGCTTTAATTATCACAGGTTTAATTTATTTTAGGTTTAATTGTAAGAGGAGCGCAGAGTTTGAATTCCTGCACTAATACGAAGGAGCAATATGTTCAAATCAAAATACTGCTTCTGTCAATATTGTGTAACATCACATTTCATGAGATTGTTGATAACAAGTGATGACGAGGCAAAACCTTACGCTAATAATCACAATAAAACACAGGCTAATAAAATCACAGCTCTGCACAAGGCTATCATAAAATAAACATTTTGAGGTTTAAGATGCAGGAGGCAGCAGACCTCTGAGTCACATGCAGAAAAACACCAGACTTTTTTTTTTCCAGACATTCCACATGGTGGTTCTCATGAAAACCACCTCAGTGTTTATGTTTCTGAAATGGAAAATCTATCTCTTATCACTTCCACTCCATCCATCCCTCCCTTTGCTGTGCCAACACTACCCTCATCCCTTAGTAACTCCCAGAGAAAACACTGCACGGGTGAAAAAGGAGAAACATGATTTTTAGGGAAGATTACTGCTGGCTTAAACTAAACTTCTTGAAAATCATATCATCTGACTCTGATATGATGGATGTGACACTATTTGTAATGTCATTATAGGCATTATGAAGTCCAATTAGGATTGATAAATGAGCTCTTAATACTGTTTGAGTGTCTTTTACTTTTTTGGACACACTCTGGTGTTACATGGATAATGCCGTTCTGGGGTACACAGATGTACCTCCAGGGGTCGGGAACCTTTTTGGCTGGGAGAGCCATAAAAGCCAAACATTTTTAAATTTACTTCCTTGTGAGCCATATAATATTTAATAAAATTGAATGCAACTTTATGAGTGCATTTTTTAAAATAAGATTATCCATTTTGTAAGTATGGATATTTCGCTGCAAATGAAGCGCGCTGTGTATCAAAGTGCCGCTTTACATTTGTCCGTTTCATCGATGTGATTTTTTCATTGCATGTTAAACATACCACAGGTCCTCCTTTTCGACATCTTATCCGTTTAAAGGGTTCGAAGCAGATAAACTAGCTAGCTACCTGAAAAGGAGGAGTTTATCTCTTGACCTTGACCTAACGACCCGTGTCACTCCGCATTATCTAATGAAAATTGATTTTTGGTGTCGACAGATTAAAATAAATCAGAATATATTATTTTTGGAATTTTATTTTCAAAACTAATTTCCGTTAAATGTTTTACTTTAAAATAACACAGTAAAACATTTTTTTCTTGTTAATTGTCGTGTTAAAAAATGTCAGCTCAAAATCGTCTGCGAGCCATATGCCGTCATCGAAAGAGCGTTAATAAACTACGACATAGCTCACATACCGATATCCATTTTTTTGTGGTTATCTTATTAGAACCTGTGTGGATGGTGGTACATTGATGTGCGATTGGGGATATTGCTTTGTATAAATACATGTATAAATTTAGGATTCAGGAAGGATAATCTAGGATTCGAAGACAGTCTGGATGGATTAATTTAAGCAAGCCATTTCATTTAAAATTACAAAGTAAAACCCAAAGAGATATAAATTTTGTTAAAATGCAATGATTTTGTGGAAAATTATGTTAAAACTAGTTCTCTGACAGTTGGTTTTTTGTTTGCTTGTTTTTGGAAGTTGGAGCATTTTGAATAGACCTTTATGTTCACCGTTACTCCAGGAATATTCTGTGTGTTTCATGGACTGATATCCTACAGTAGCTTCCTTGTGTGTGATGTCACCCTATAAAATGAAGTATCCAAGATGATGCTGACTTCAGACCTGGCAAGTGAATGCAAAGTATCGCAATATGTTCCAACTTAGAACCTAGTTCAGAGGCAATTTTCCCAACAGTCATTACATTTGGTCAAGTCGCCAACATAATTTTGAACAGAACACTGTAGGAAGTCCATTAATCTGTTTGCACAGCTTGATGGTTCACAGCATTCCATGGACTCACCTCATCGCCCTCCTCTGAGTGCTGGGACAGGTGGTCGTGGTCCACGATGCCAGCCTCGTCCTCCGTAGGGCCGTTGCCCACCCGCACCCCTCCGAACTTCTGAGTGCCCTGTTGGGTGAGTCCGGTGCATGATGAGGACACGTCTGTTTGCTCTAAAGACTGCTCTAGATTCTCTGCAGGGGTTTCTTCCCTCTTCTGTGACTAGGTACAAAAGCCACAAGAGCTGTGTCTAGCTTAAAGCAAGCCTCAGTGTGTATTTGTTTCCATTTTTCAGGAAATAGACAACCCAGAAAGTGAAGAGCTTCATTCCAACATGAATATATCCACCACTTCTGAAAACGTTAAATCTACTTTTGCAAAATAAAATATCGCAAAAACGTAACATATTTCATTGTTTGACACACTCAACACATTTATGGACTAAAACTTGTGGAGGCCAAATTTTAATCTCACTGGATGAGTCATCCTTCAATAGATCTTTTTTTTTTTTTTTTTATTAAGGCACAAGATTTTTGAGAGTGACATCATAAACACTTGTCGGCTCACTTGGAGCTTTAATAACAATTACTGACATTGCAGGTTTGTGGCCTACTGGGATAATCCTCTAACTGGCCGAAATGATGGCCTGGAATGCCAGCTAAATCACAATTCTATTTGGAAAGCTGAGTACTGTAAAAGTACTGTATGTGACCATGATGGCTTAATTAATACTGGCACCATGTGGAAGTTTGAAAACAGGTTTTTCGTATGGTCCAACCCACCTGGACACACTTGTCCTCTCTGTTTACTATGAGTGCTTTGTCATGTTAGTTTGGGTTTTATTTCAACCAGTGACAACTCCAGTCTGAGATAAAATTCAAATAAAGTGTTTTAGATATATCTCCTTTTGGATATGAACTCTTCAACTACACATGTAGAGTACAGGTCACAGTTTATGATGCTTTTAGACCGTGCAGCATTTCTACATTTTCAACCATCATTGTATTTACGAGGCGTGCTTTAAGCATTGTTTCATGGCAACACAGCCATCCAGATTACACAATGCATTGGAATGAAGAATATGAATGAAAAAACAACAACAAAAAGGGTTATATCAAAGGTTATGACTGTTATATACTTAAAAAATTGCATTAGTCATAATTCGGGGTTAGGTTCACTTACCAGGTGCTTTTTCCATAGGTGTTGACGTCGAAGCACCATGGTTTTCACAATCAGCATACAGGGAACACATGCAAGGGCGATCAGCACCAACAAAACCTGGATCCCCATCTACAAATTCAAACAGAAAGAGGTTAACAAGGAGAAGCATTGATAACAAGATGACATTGTCAGCATCTTAAAAGTTGCATTGCTGGTGAAGAGTAAACCACATTTTGTCTTTCATAAAATAAATAAATAATGTGTGGCTCTGCTGACGAAGTCGAGAATTAAGGCTGATCCACTTACTCTAATCTGCCAACTTTAAAATATCAAGGACGTGAACATGGTTACTGTTTCTAATTTACTTGTGGTCAATTGTTGTTCAATCTTTGTTCCTGGAACAGTAAATTAACAGGAGTCACTGCACAAGTGTTTTGTAGTGGACACTGACACAGAGGATGTGGCCTACAGGAATGAATGAAGCATTGACATTTTTGAATTGTTTGATTTGATTCGGTGAAGTAATTGAATCTACTTGTATGAGGGGTGGAAAATAGGAGCACCTGTCCTCGATACAGGGGTTTGTTAGTTGTGTCGCCGTAGTTGAAGAGACACATATTGATGAAGTGGATGAGTAGGCTAGGTGCATCCTTGGAGGTGATGGCATCATAGGCAGTCCATTTGTAGAAGACTAGCAGGACGAGGTAGCCAAACAGGCTGGCCATGAAGACAATTTGTGGGATGAAGTCCAGAAAGATATTCAGTGGTTTCTTGAAGTACCTGGTTAGTCAAGAGCAAAAAAAAAAATCACACTGCAGACGAGACATAGATGACCTGGAAATCTTTTTGTAAAATCGCAGATCAGCGGTGTGAGCTCAAGTGTGACCCTTACAGGTGGTTGAAGAGACTGAGTGACACTCCAAACAGCATGTGAATGACACCCAGGATTACAGACATCTTCATTTTGAATGAGTTGAGGAAGGTCAGCTTGTTGGAAGCAAGATTCCAGATCTGTAGATGATACAACAGGTCCAAAAGTTGGAGGCAAACTCAAGCAGTCTGAGAGTTCATCCTTATGTGTATATTAGAGTGTGTGGTGTACCCACTAATTAATATGTTGAGACCGGATTAGATGATTTTGAGATTCTTTGCTCTTATTCTGGCCAGATGAGAACAATGCCACTGATGTCATTTTTTATATTTAAATGCACAATAAAACAATGATTACAATCAGTTTGAGGCATAGACACAATTTTTTTCAAACTTCTGAACACCTAAAACGACAATTGATTGTAAGATGAATTTGAGTTAATACACTCAAGTGTATTATGTATGCTCTCTGTTTACAATCTATGCATGTTGAGAAAACAACAGGGTCACAATGAGACACACTCACAATTTATGGCTCTTGCTACTAGAGGCAAACTGAGAGAAAATTCAAACAGTGTCAGAAATTTAGGGCCAAAATCTCAGTTTGGCTACTGTTAATTAACCAAGTAATAGGAATTGATATTGCTGTGCTCTGAGTGTGAGTTTCTGTGTCTACATGCATAATGCAGGTTTACCGGGTCAATTCCAAGTGGATAAGGGCCGTTGAATACACCAGGAACTGCCGGGTCTAACTGCAGCACTGCATTTCCATCAAGGGTCTCAAACCTAAGAAACAAATGAAGGTGTGAAAAAAACAACACATTTATGTCAACAAGAGACATTTTTTCTACTTTAACCAGGATCCAAAGGTCCAATGTTGTGTGAAACTCCCTCAGAATTTACAGTAATATAATTATAAAAGAATTATTATAATAGAAAATGATTATCATTGATCAAAAACATTTGCTAAATGAACACTGGCACATAATATATAGTAATGTAATGTCCTAAATCTAGATTAATATTTGAGTCAATATTCCATGTGCGGCTACTTTTAACTATTGTTATTGATCCAATTATTTTGCCATATTTTCACATTTAGACTAGACTAAATAAATGTATTTTTTTAAAGTGAATGCAATGTGATAATGACCTCATTTTCTTTGATATTTATCAACATATTCAGATGCAGGATTTTCAGTCCTGTGGACAAGGATCTGGACCAAATTAAGAATTTGTTCATCAGCTGTTGTCCATTTGTTATCATTGTGCTTGTACCACCAAGCCTTTCAGAGTGACCAGTGAGTAAACCACAAAGTAGAAATGTAATGACTTCAGAGAGTTGATGTCTAATCACATATTGAAGACAGCAGCAGGACTGGCTGACTTACGACCAGTTGGCTCCTTTGGCACCAAACATTGGCCGGACGCTCCACCCAGAGCCAAACATGTTGAGTGATTTAGAGAAGCAGTCATTGTAAATGATGCCAGTGTACACGGAAAAGATCCCCATCAGCAGGATGATGTAGCGTCCGGCAAACACCATGTTAAACATCTGCAGAAATATTAAGGAAAATTAATAGTAATACTTATCATAATGATAAGAGTAGTACATAGTGACAGAGGGCCCAATGAGAGACTGAATGAGTTACTGACACAGTGGAGTTTGGGTCCAGACAGAAAAATGTCAAGACAATTAAAATCTATAAACTAAAACCATGTCAATCTTCAACTGAAGATGTGTTAGATAGGACTGATAGGGGACCACCTTTTCACAGCAAAACTCATGAAAACTCCCAGACATTTACTGACCGATGAGCACAGTGAGCATTCTAACTGAAGACTTTTCTTTCTGAGCGAAACTGAAAAAATAAGTTGGTAATCAAAAGGCCAACAATTCAAACGTGTGTAAAAACCTTATGTTTTCTTTGATGATCAAGTGTGTACCTCGTTGTCGCTTTTCTGGGAGAGGAGGCGACTCTCTCGAATGACCAGGTAAAGGGCAGCACAGGTCATCACCACGCCGTGACCCATGTCACCAAACATAACGGCAAACAAGAATGGGAAGGTAATGATGGTGTACGGAGCTGTAACAGAACACGTACAGTAAGGCAGCTGTCACACACGCAGACTGCACAGGCACAAAACACTCAATCATGGACTGACTGACACAATACAAGAAATGAAAGTAACACTTTTGTCTAGAGAGAGAGACAGAGATGGAGTGAGAGGAGACAGAAAGGAGAGCGAAAGAGACAGAGAGCAAGAGAGACAGGAGATGCAAAGAGGAAACAGAAAAGTGGGAGGAGGGCATCTGAGATTACAGGAGGCTGATTTATGTCTTATACTCTGCTTTATCTGTGGTCAAGTCAAACACAGAAAGATGCAGACAGAAGAATTCCAGTAAAACCTGGATTTATCTCCCTGTAGCTCCCAATGCCGTAGGCGTCAACAATGTTTTGGAAGCCTGAGGTGAACTTGTTGGTCTTATTGTAGGTGGGCGGAGTCTGTTTGGTCTGCATTCGGTTGAGGATGGATGGCACCGTGGAACCACTCCGCTCCTAATACAGACAAACCACACAGTGCTCATCATCCATCTGTTGCACATACGTGAGGTCACAGGATGTGGTGCTAAACTAACTTAATATAAAGTAAAAGGTAATTTTGTGATTTTAAGAGCGCATTCTGTGTTCTTTCCTTCAGTCTTTCTTTCCTTTCTTATCTGCTCCTTTCTTTTCCTTCTACAACACTGGTTGTATAAAATAGGCAGCAAAACTGAACAATGCTACAGCTAACACATGGTCTGTTCCCTGCCAGCAGGATAAATGCAAAAAACCCAAAGAGCATTTAAGTCTGCAATAAACATCAAAGGGAATTTTATAAGTATGAAAGAAAAGCAGAAAATCATTGAAGAGTGACTCAACAGAAAAATAGAAGGCCTTTCTGTGGAATTCAGTACAACAATAAATTACACATTTTTGGAGAAAATTATACATTTTTCACTAAATGGTACAGCAACACCACCACAGCACCAAAATATGCCACAGAATTCAGTCAACACTCACAGAATCTTAAGCAGTAGTCGCAACATAACTGCATATTTTCATTAAGGTCATAGAAATATTGTATTGGATTACATGACTTTAATTACAAAACAAGCCAAAAATGCACTGACCGTCCCTCTGCGCAGAGCAAACTGGATGGAGTCCAGGTCTGAGACAGGGCACCACACCTCAGCGATCAGACATTTCTGAGTGACGTCGATGTTGCAGAGGTTAAGGGTGTGGTAGATGGCCTTCATCTTCCTCACCTTGATGAACCACACACGCATGGTCTTGGAGGCAGCCTGCAGCACCCGCTGACGATGGTCCTCTGTTTGGTTTAGCACCTAAAGACACAGTGGGGTTGATGTCTTGTTACATAATAAATTGTTGTCAAGAGCCTGAAATTGTTTGTTGGTAACCATTTTTATCACGATAAGACCAAAAAAACAAAAAAACACTCAGCTGAAATCATAAAAAATTAATCTGTTATGTGAAAATAATATGAAAAATACATTCAAAATATTGTGGAATTTTACTCAGACATCATTGGAAATATTGTCAATAACAGTTCCAGCTCGTCAAATAAGAGAAAAAAGAAATAACATTTAAAAATGTTCACATGACATATGACAGAAATTCAAATCCTAACATTGTGCACTTTGTAATTTGTGCTAGAAAATGAAACGTTGTAGGTCATGTTGCTATATTGGCTGCCGGATGCTGATCTTGTTTTTGCAGTATTATTACAATATTATTTTACAGTGTTTCCTTTTAAAACTGGCTTTTAAAACATATTATAATGGTAGTGCTCTGTTTCATTTGGTGGCCAGGTCAGACCTTCTCTCAGGCAGAACCGGGGCTTTTTTCTTCCAGGCTTAATAAGGAGAAAGTCTGTAGAACCAAAATATTATGAGACAGAACAAAGGTCCTTCTCAGATAAGAACTATTGCACGAGTAAATGGCTGCCCACATTATGACAGCTAGAATAATTTGATTTGATCAATTTTATCAAGGGGGAAATGCTGACTTCCTGTCTTGCAAAATGTCTGATTTATTTCTTTGTTGTGCAGGGCGGCGGACTATAATAAAGAATACAAAGTCCCTCTTTGAAAGAATTATTAATTATCAGAAAGTCCCTCCAGGGCAAATGTAATGGGGCTTAAACAATATGCAGGCGTTACTCCAGGGTCAACTACCTCAATAGAACACCCTCACTCCCTCCACTCACACACTTGTTGTGATAAACATACCATCTGCAAGTCATCAATGCGACTGTTAACCCCTGCCAGCATCTCCTTCCTCTCCTGCGGGGTCTCTGGACAGGGGTAGAGAGAAGCACGGAACCTGGACACACACAACAAATTTATTCATTTAATCCACACACCTGACTCGCTTTCATTTCATGCTGTCTCTTATTGAATGTGCATACATATGTACTTTAAGAATTTTCACAGACTGGAATGTGGGATACATATACAGTATAACACGCACCCCTCGCAGATCTTCTTGACCCTATTTTTCAGCTGATCACCTTGGAAGAAGATGATGAACACTGATTTGTGGACTTGGTCTCCCTTTTGGAAAGAGATAAGTAGAAATTACTGACTTGTTTTTATTTTACATTTTTGACATTACTTTACGAACTAACTTTGTGATGTTATCTGACCGTGGTTGGGTCCTCCAGAGGGTCCTCGATTTCGGCCTTACGTAAGAAAACATTGCCACGACACACCCTCCACAGCATCCTCTCAAAGGTAGGGATCCTCTCCCTGCTGATCACACCAGCCACAAACCTACCAAACCAACAATCACAGATATGTACATAAAACATCAAACACAAGGTGTGTAAACATCTGTTTTTCCTTATCTGGGTAACATTCGTAAATATAGACCACACTTCAATGCATAGAGTGTGTGTGTTGAGAATTTCTCAGTGGAGGGCTGAGGTTGACCACTGCTATTTCAATATGTCTATAAATTTGTTGTAATTCATGTCTGAATATCTGCTTGACTGTTCACTGTTGTTTGTTAGGCAACTTGTTAGACTTGGAGGTCATAAAGTCTATATTTAATGAATTCAGAAAATCCCAAAATGGAACTATCTATGAGAACCTAAACCTCTAGAGATTGGGGTGCAGCTGTGAGTCTTTACCCCAGCCTGAGCGGGGCCCCGCGGCCCCCCTCACTGCCTTCCATTAGGGCCGATGACTCTTCCAGTAGGTTGGGATCTTCCATCTGCCAAACATATGACAAAAACATACATTTTTTTAGTTTATATGTATATATATATATATATAATCTCATGTTGTCCTGACTAAATGCTTCAGTGAGAAAGATACAAATGTACTTATACAGTATACTTATATATCAGCTTTAAGAATGGTATCAGGTGTTTCATATGGGAAGATAGAGCACAATAATGTAAATAGTTGATAGAGGAGCTTGATTGGCTGGAATCAGATAAATAACCAAACCTCATCGAAAAACTGCTGCGTGCGACGGAGGATGTGCTTGAGCTCCGTCAACTCCAGGAAATTCTTCTTCAGGGCTTCCTGGTTGGTATTGATCTCCTTCAGTTCATTCTCCAGCTTCTCAAATGTGGCCTGTATGGCAAAATTCAATGATATTAGTAAGATTTCTCATACTCCCACTGAAACATTCCTGTCCATCTTTGAGTGATAGTATCAAAGGGACACACGATTGAGCGGAGTTGAGTGGTTAGAGGCTCTGTGATGACAGACGATAAAGGGAATGGAGAGCTGGAAATTGAGACGGCTGAGGCAGCAGGAGCAGGGGATGAGAAATGACAACAGGTAGAGAAAAGGAACAGGCAGCTAACAGGTCAACAGGCGAGGTAGGCAGACAAAGGTTCGGCACAGGCACAGGTCAGTCGTTGGGTCAGGCCCAATCTCTTCTCCTCTCCTTTCACACCAGGAGGTGTGAGGCCAGAGGAGGAGTGGCTTAATAAACATCTTATGTAACACTGGGTCATAACTTCTGTCAAAATGAAACTGACTTTCATTGAAAGGGTACAAATGTTTTTAAAAGAACCGCAATCGTGCCTGACTCGTTTAAAAAGGACAAGGACAGCTTCAATTGTGTTATGGACCATTCTATTGAGGTTTGAGTGTCTTAGAATAATTTAATATGCTCATCTAAACTAGCCAACAACCACATATCAGACATAAAAAAGACACTTTTAACCATGTATTTTTCCTGCAGTGTGTGAAAATAGGAGCATGTCTACAGGATCATTACCTCAAGATCTATCATGTCCCTGGGAAAAGGCACCTCTGGATTCTCTCCAGTGTCCACAGTTGGGATGTTAGCTTTCTTGATCTCCTTCTCCACGAACCCTGTTCAGCAGAACAAATCCATTATTTAGCATAACAACAATTTTGCTGAGCATATGAAAAACTTTTCTCAGCGCCATCCAAGCAGTTTATAAATATGTTGACTGTTTTCAAAGTTTCACAGGCTTAAGGGTGGCAATGTTCAACGTAGAGTAAAGAAGTAAAACATTAAAACTGAGTACATATGATCATTACCTGAGTGGACTAAGGTCTGAATAACAAGACCATAATACTAAATTCTCCTTGCGTGCATTTGTCACATTACTTACTCAGTTTCCTGTCCATTTCTTCACATCTCCTGACTTCATTAACAAACTTGCGTTGGAACACATTTACATCAGGATTAAGCTGTGAGAAAATAACAACCACAAAAAAAAAAAAAAAAAAAAAAAATCAACACGACTTATTTATTATATTCTAGGAATTTGCTTCAAACTAGCAGTGACATAAATTGACAGCTGTTTGCTGATTGAATACATTATCACCATTGTGTGCGTCATCTCCAGGACACTTGTTCGTCGCATGACAACATTGTATCATCATTTCAGTCAGTATCATCTCTTACCTTAAACATTTTTCATTTAAGAAACGACATTAGCCCACAGCAGCTCTCAAACCAAGACGTGTTAGCCGAACCGAGCTGATATATCTCAAACATAAGATGCATCATACTTACATCTCTGAACTGAACCATGCCCAGTTCTCCCAGCTCACTGACACAGCAGTAAGCTGCTTCTGACTGCAGAAAGAGCTGCGCCAGAGTCATCTCCTCACTCCTGAACAGCTCCCCCATGGTGGCAACAGCACTGCACACGACTGGAAAAATACAAACCTACAGCAAACACAGGAAAGTGCTCAACTTTGTTTGCTAGACTTCTTTTACACACTCATCAGACAAGGAATTAATTATTGCCCTATTGCCTTGCTCTCACAGGCTTTGCTTTGAAATCAGTGGCAATGCACTTGGTTGAAGACAACAAGCTGATCACAGGAGTGGGCGTATCTGTATGAAGTGGAACGCCTCGCAATGGCTGCAATCAGACATGGTGAATGGACTAAACTTGGCTGTTTGTGTATGTTTATACATACAATAGTCTATATATTTACTACTTTATGATGAGTCTTTTAGTTGTTTATTACATATTGGACTGTTTTTAAACTGATTAGATGGTTCATATATGTTTTGGATTTACTGATTTGTGCACACTTCTGCAGCACTTTTAGAATGTTTGGAATGTGTACTTAACCCGTTTAGTTTCCCTTTGAATCTTAGAATCCATCCTGCAAAAATATCACTCTGAGCTGTCGTGCCCCAGGTGCATCCCAGTGTGACCATAATTAAATATATATAAAATAAATAAGGCCAATAAAGCTACAAAATGACAGAACTTTTGAATTCCACATAATAACAGATGTGCAGCATATTTAGAGAATGTCTGTAACAACAGCACCGTTGTACCAATGTTGGCCTGTATTGCACGCCAATGTGGTATGACGAATGCAAAACACACTGCAGTGCGTTACCAAGCCTGACCTGGGCTACAAGATGGCTGGAGTACTCATAATCACCAGAGAACCAGACATCCAATTTGAGCCCCTGTCACAAGAAAGATTTTGTCCTACAGGATTCACACCACCTTCTGAGCACTGCTTTACTGTAACTACTCTTGCATGTAACTCTCCATCCCCCACTCCTCCCTTAATGCCGCCTCTCCACACTCACCGATCCCACCTCATCATCTCAGCCCATCAACCCACTCTACAGTGTCACACTCTCACACAAACACACGCTATCTCCATTGACATCACATCTGTGTACAGATGCTGTGTGATCTGTGGAACCTTGCAGTGCAGAATCTCACTGCTGTTGAGGTGTGATGGTTGATTCATGCAAAATCTGATGTGAAATCAGACTGTGCAGCTCCTATCCAATAGCCCTTGTCTAATATTCTGTAATATTTACACATAGTTCAGTCAATAACAACGATAGTGTATATTTGTGTTTTGTATATGTTAGCCAGACTACTTGCAGGCTTTATATTGGCTGCAGTACATTTCTTCATCCATTTCATTGTAATTTTGTTTTACATGGACATTTGAAATACAAATGGATGACAGAGTGGAGAAGCAGCGTCCCCATCCTCCCCGAAGCGCTGCCCTTCACTGCTCAAGGACGCCATGATGCTGAGGAGTCCGGCCTCACGCACAACATGGAGTCACGATTTTCATCACATCGAGACATATTTGACTCTACATTTAATACACACATATTCGGCTTAAATTTAGTTTATGGCTGAGCACCTTTACACTCGATAATTTAGCTCGTTAGCCCAGGTTACGACCCCGTGGCGGGAAAACACTGCGGGAATTGAAGCTTTGATGTTTTATGTAAATAAATACATCAGATGACGAGGCGCGTGAGAACCGAGCAGCTGTCGGTCTTACAGCGTCACGCATGTACAGCAGAATGTGGCTTATTCCTTTGCCTATACAAAATGGGTGTTTAAATATATATGAAGTCAGACAAAAAAATAAATAACAAATAATTAACAATCCAGTTCATTAAGGACTTACAGCTCGAATATGAAGAAAGTGTCCGGGTGTGCAGCTCTGATGAATCCTGGATGCTGATCTGGATGCTGTGGTCCAGGGCGGAGCGTCAAGCTGCAAATATTCGGCCTGCAAACTACCAGGATATGCCAAAATAAAAGCATCGCATTGCTAATAACCGTGAGATATATGTCAAGTTTTGTTTTTCAACACGAACGAAACTGTTGACACTGTATTTTCACTGTATTACGATATTGCCTCTTGTCACGCGTAAAAATGTTGCCCGTACAGATACACTATTAAGGATTTTATACTGAAAGTCTCAATCGGAAGTTACAATTCCCGGATTATCCGTGATTTAAACCATGACTAGCAATGACATGGTGATTTATACAGTATATTAGTATGTCACACATACTGTACATATTTGTGTATGACAGGCTCAATAACACACACACATACAGAGAGGGGGAGAGAGAGAGAGAAAAATAAAAAGAGAGGTCATTGAACCAATAAACCACACTAAATCTGTCTAAAGTAAAAAGCAAAATCTGCAAAATGTTTCATCTGCATCTGTACACACAGAATATGTACAAAAATACACACAGTGATATTTAAGATAATTGTTTCGGCAACCTTGATTATTGTCTTGCAAGGGTAAATGCTCAATCATTTTTAATCACAAAGGCCTTGGATGTTTCTGCACTGCAATATGACCGAGCATGCAGGGAGCAACTAGCATGTATGAGCAACAATCAGCAAACAAAGCAGAAAAGTACGTCAAACAGAACGACTAAATAATGTTGTTTGCCAACCAAAAGAAAGGAAGAATTATTTTCCTTTTGTTCTAGGGTTTCAGCTGAGCACACATGCCATACATGTAAACAGTCCTTCCTGATGAACCAGGCTCTGTGTGGACATGGCTCATCGGGGAGCACGATTCCTGAAAAGAGGTGTGTATGACATTACATTTAACAGAGGTAGCACAATAACGTACTTCTGTAAGGGGGCAAATTGGGAACCCCAATAAACGTGTCAGAGATGCCTATGCAGTCTGGCCTATGCAGATTGGTACAGAAGAAGAGAGATGACCGCCCCTGGTTATAAAGAAGTCAAAGCCACAATTTATTATATACTGGGAACAAGATAATTAAACTGTAGCCACAAATTAATGGAACACATGTCCACACAACATAGTGGAGAGTAGCCAGAAACAGTGTCTTGGCTGCACTTGATCCTAGTCGAGGTTTTCAAACACCATGTCACCTCTCTTCTTCTACTGATTGGTGTCTTTTCAGCCTGGGGATTTAGGGATTAAGGGATTTGGGGATAAAGGAAGCCTCATGACATTAGTATTTTGAACACTAAATGATCACAGGGTGGCGCTATAACAACCATGTTTGCACAACTTGTTTGTTGGCCAGGTACAAATTTTCCACTACATTTGTTATCCTAACAAACAAACACGGAGGAGATAACGCCTGAACTCTGCATTTGAGTCATATGGAGCTAACTGAAACTGCCCACCACAAAAATAGGTCCACGTGAGGACACAAACTGAACAGTAGCTGCAGAAAGCTACATTTACAGCTTGTGTTTATTACTGCAAGCTTTAGCGAAATCATTATATATTCACAATGGGCTTGTGATTTGCTTGTGACACCTCATTTCTTATTATCAGCAGCAATTGTTTCTAAAAACCACCTTCCTAAACGTCCTGAGAATAAGGTCTTCCAGATGTGGTGGAACAGCCCACAACGAGCCAAGTGTTGAGTCAGTACTAACAAGATCCTGTAGAAATTTTCCTCTTACAAACAGCCACAGTAGAGCCTCAGCCCCTCACAGCTCCACGTGGTACCAGGGTTAAACCGGGACACTGGCTCACTGCCAGCACACAATTTGGAGGCATGGAACTCCTATAATGTACATAAATTACTGCTGCAGACCTCTACAAGAAACAGCTTTTCAGAGGTAGCTTTCTCCCTCACGGCACGGTGCCATGTGTTTTTCATAGCTCATATGCATTAAAATGTTTTTCCCAAGTATTTCATTGCTGTGTAAATAATAGCCCAGCGGAAAGCGCCACTGATGCATATGGTGTAAAAAATCAACACGCTCAGTACAAGTCTCTCTCTTGAAACTGCTGTTGGACATTGATTCTTGAGGTTAGCGACATCCAATAAGAACATATGAGTCACTTCTTTTGATAAAGAGTTGTATTATTTTCTGTACTTGTAACTAGTTGTATGTGCCTCGTAAATGTGGCCATGAAACAGTGTACTTCCTTGTAATGATGGAGAATCACAAGATAAGAAAGGGAGACGTGAGGCTTCACCCTCGCCTACAGGCCTCCAAGTCAGCTCTCTGCTGGTTTTGTATTATAATATTGTAGAATAAAGTTCAAAAGAAGAAAGAAAGAAGGGTACTTTATTGATCCCCGTAGGAGAATTAATGCTCTTATTTTTCTTAATTCTCTCATTTTTACCCATCCTCAATGAGGAGCAGTGGGCAGCACACACATGCACATGCAAACACACACAACAGTGTCTGGGATCCAACTCCAGATCTTCCACCTTGCCTTGATCAGGGACAACGACAGGGGTGATTAACCTAACACACACATGTTTTTGTGGGTGGGGGAAACGGGAGTACCTGGAGGAAACCCACGCAGACACCAGGAGAACATGGAAACTCCACACAGAAAGGTGTGGAGGTCAACCCCAGGATTCGACCCCACAGCCTTCTTGCTGTGAGGCAACAGTGCTAAGCACCACATTAGAGTGCCGCACAGGATGTCTGAGTCATCTGTTTATGGTCACGGTTAGAGTGACTGCAATGATGTGGCAAGTCATTGTGGATAAATCCATTTAAGAGCCAATACAAGAGGAATCTTGTTCTATTTTCATATACTGTATTTACAACATATGACATAGGTTTGATGTTTTGTAATTCAAGCTGTGTTTCAGACCAAGTTTGAATGAAAACTCTTCACATTTTCTACACCCTGCTGTGTGTTTTTCATTATGTACAAGTCTAAACTTGCAAAAAGATGACGTGAGGTGATGCTTACAACTTGTGGGTGGAATTTATCTTCGGGATATAAGGATTGTATTTACACCTGAAGGGCTTTGACTGAGATCTGCTTGATCACGATATGAGACAGAACGAAATAACCACAGCCCACCCACAACTTTGGACTGAAAAAAGAAAAATCCAAAAACATGTTTGGCTTTACCCACTTCGCCCCCAGGGATCAATATTTCTGATTCTGATTCTGGTTTTTCATTTTCTTGGCCTGTTTGGATGTGTTCTGGATTTGACCTTGACAGGTCAAGGTCTTGGTCATGTGTTTCGATACAGAATGACAAACAAAATGCCATGGAATAGACAATAAGATAACATAACATAAGACACCGCATAAAACCATTGTGTTGGTCATTTTTCTTTATTGATGAACTTTATACCATTTAAACCACAGTTTTGCAGTTTTAAGCAACATGAATTTATAGTACGGGCTGGTGTTTTGGTGCCTACATCATGTTAGCTTTCTCAAATATTTTGGTCGTAGATGCCCTGATATTTTCAGGCGTGTTTGAAATTATCAGTGCAAAATCTGAGATCCTGTTGAACAAAAGCTAAGGCTGCTATTGCACACCTGACCATTTGAGGGGAGAAAGTCTCTTCAAAAGTCATTTTTGGGCCTGGATGAGATGTAGCTCATAAAGCCATTTTCAGGCATTGTATGTAACAGTGAGCTGTAGGAAATACACTTGACTTGACCTGACTAATGAGACCAAGGAGCAAAGGTGATGAAAACACAGCATTCCTCCTCCAAATTCTAACTTTGTGCCTCCTTGTATTTTTTTGCTGCATAAAATTGTACACACAGAACCTGGGCAACAGGCGCCGCTTCCTTGTTTGGCATAACAAGCATAACCTCCGATGGGTGAATCAGATGTTACAAACTAGTAGATTCAAAAGACTTTTTTTCTTAATAGTAAATCTTGTGCTGCAGGCACCGGCAGGCACGGGCAGCAAAACATCAACTCCACTGTTTGTACAAGAATGAGTTATGATCGAGCAATTTTCTCCAGATTACGGCTCCTTACCATTCATTAACATCCCATACTCCTCTTCCTCTGTGCTGAATGAAAGAACATAGGGATTGAATTCTGAATTTATATTTGCAAGGGGATGTGTGTATTTCCGTGCCCTTTTTTTCTGTAATTTGCATGTTGTCCAGCGATTACTCTATCTGTCCAAGCAGTGTGTGTCTTTGGATTTGATGATTTTTTTTTTTCCATGATAGTGTTTCCTTCATATGAATTTCAGCTATATCTTACATTTCCTCACTATGCTCTGTAGTGTGTCAAGGAGTGGAAAAAGAAATAGATACTGCCTGACATTCCTCCCCTAGCTGTGCCTGTGCTTGTATACAAAGAGATCAGTGCAGCCTTGCTGTAACTATTCCAACCACGCTGATGGGACGCCGCCAGACCAAAGGGGTGTGGTATTCAAGGATCAGTGGGCAGGGTTTCCCTTTTCTAGGTGGAGTCTTACTGCTCCGTGTGTGTTTGGGGTAAGGGAGGAGACAGGGGAGGAGATTTAAGGGAGGGGGGAGTTAAGGGGAAAAAGTGAGGAGGCAAGTGAGAAAAACCTCTGCTAGCTGCAGTTTGACTGGAGGGTTTCTGTGCCTGCTGTGGCATTCACATCACACTGCTCATGTGGTAACATCCAGCATCGCTCAACTTCCCCAGCACACTGGCCTGCATCCAGGGATTAGAAGTAGAGAGTACAGACGGTGCATGTATGAGAGATAAGTGAGTTTGCTGAAAGGAGGGGTGAAGTGAGACCAGATAAGAGAGAAAAGAAGAAGAAGCAAGAGAGGGAGAAAAGAATTCAGTGGTGAAGACAATTACTACAAATCTTCTGACATGGCAGCCATGGAAGCACTGGAGACAACAAGTGGTCTGCTGGAACCACACACCCTCACCGAGATCTCTGACGATGAGGTCAACCTGCCACCTTCAGATGACGAAGATGAAGTTGTCGCCGCCGCAAAGAGAGAGCAAACTGAAGGAGAAGGAGATGCAACCGAAGACAAGGACGAGGCGGCGAAGCTGGACCCGCAGGTGAATGGGGTGATGGTGCTGTCTTTGCTGGACAAGATCATCGGAGCGGTGGACAAGATCCAGCAGACCCAGAGCGGACTGGAGGCCAGGCAGCAAGAGATGGAACGCTCTGTGACCAACATCCAGGGCGAGCTGACCAAACTCAGCAAGAGCCACAGCACCACGTCCAACAGTGTCAGTAAGATGATGGAGAAGGTGAGCAAGGTGAGCGTCAACGTCAAGACAGTGAGGGCCACGCTGGAGAAGCAAGGCGGCCAGATCAAGAAACTGGAGAGCAACGAGGCTGAGCTGCTCAAAAGACGCAACTTTAAAGTCATGATCTACCAGGTGAGAGCATTTTCTCCTCACAGTACGTGCATACGTGTGACTACGTGTGTGTGTGGTTTGTGAGGTCTACATGACATGACAGTTGAATAAGGATGGGTGTGGCACATTGGTGAAATAGTGCTAACAAAAGCTTTAGTTGTCGAATGTGAATTTATTTCATTTTGCTGCCACATGACTTCACAAACTCTGGATAAAAAAAACAAATCACGAACAGTTCAAACGTTCTGAGCTCCAGATCCGCCCATGGTTCCATCAGTATGAACCCATGTGGACAAATATCTATATATATAACTTTATTTTAGATCCTAGTTTCTATCACCACTCCTTTTGACAATGTGAGTTTATCGATAAAATTAGGCCCTTTTGAGAGAACAAAGCCGTAAAGAACACAGAATCTTGTTTTGAGAATTTCAGCCAGCATTGTTTCATGTAAAGAAACTTGAGGTGATTTTTTCTTGATGATGCTATGCTTGCTAGGGGCTAATTTTACTTCAAAGCACTGCTGGCACTTGTTCAAGTGACAGGCTGTACTCATTATCACACCTGCAGTAACAAAAAACATTCCTCTCAAACAGGAATGTCTCTATCTACCCAAACCGTGCCGGGAGGCACATTCAATAACCAGCCAAACAGCAAATACCGCAAAGAAACGCAACAAGCAAAGGAAACCAATTAATTTTGCTTCCCATCTTCATGTGGTTCATATTTATTCATCACAATGCAGTGATGCTCAGGTGCAATGTAGCACACAGTGATCATGGGTGTGTGTCTGTGATTGTTAGGCTTTTATATGTTGTTGTTCAGCATGGGTGAAACCGGCCCCACCCTCCTCA